>NW_019104598.1:0-58018 GCF_001995035.1 Momordica charantia
CCCAACAGGCTTTGTTTGAAAACCAATAAAATCCAAGTGAAATTTACAGCAAATAGAGTAAATAAACCCTAGAATTCAAATGAATTGAGACAGAAAAAAAGGTCCGGTAATTCACAATTAGCCGAAGAATCAAGCAAAGCCAGAAGGGGTTACCTTTCTGGACAAGGATCTCGAAGAGGTAGTATCTTCTACAGGAAGCAACTTAGAAAGATCACCCATGTAGTCTTCTTCCTCTTCTTCATTGTCTGGTTCGTTGGTTTGCTTGAAAGCTGATTCAGCCATAGCTCGAGACCTTTGGAAGCTCAGAGTCTGGAACACATACAAATTCGGTTTCCCTAACGGTTCAAATCGGGGCCAATATGCAAAAGGAAGGCGCTGTTTGGACGAGATTAAATTATAAATTTATCTATTTATTATTTTGCTAGAGTACAACCCGCTGTAGAATCCAAGACTTCTGGATTATCTCGTTATGCTTTGTTTGACAATTATAAATTCCTCTATTGTTACACTGTAGATATTTTAAAATAAATTTTGTATGATTAGCCTACACTACGGAGTACCGTACCTATAAATTTTTTTTATAATGTTATAATATCTCGCTAGTGTCAAATCGTGCTAAATTGCATGGTAGGAGATTACGTACTTTTGGAAAAGATAAGCTCCGCCTTTTATAATGAAAAGGATAGACTCTGCCTCTTATAAAGAGATGGAGCTCTTTGCCTACTGTACTTACTTTGATGAATTATTCGCTGACAATTGAAAGATTCTTTAATAGCATAATTGTTCTATCGAATGTTGACAGATTTTCTGTTGGTCATAATCTTTCTAGGTCGGAACACTACTGTATTTGTGCTACGAATGGCCCGTCCTCTTCGTCTTAGGAGTGTTCAAGCTGAAGCCCATACATCCGTCTCCTCGTCTTGGGAAGTTTAGACACGCCTGTTGTGCTAAATTTCAACCTATAACACATATTGCTTGATTGTTAATATTAGGAGAGATAAAATAAATAATTTTAGTTTTATAAGTTACAAATAATTTTGTTTGTTAGTTTAGTGAGTGAAGGCACATGTATCGAACCATCAAGTTGAAAGTTTGAATACCTACACAAACATTTTACACTAAAAAAATAATAATTTTGTTTGAATCAAAGTGATAATGAAAAGTAATTTGAAAAATTAATAGGTTAGAATGACAAATAGGATAATTAGCATTAAAATAGTTAAATTAACTATTATGACACATTTTGTGGCTAGAAGTTGCTAAAAGTCAAAACCTACCTAAAAAGAAATTTACTCTGCATTTTCATATTTTTACATTTCTTTTATCTCATTTTTTCTATCACAATTGCAGTACAACAATGAAAGTTATATATTTTTAAAATACCAAAATGAACAAAACTGGATGAAAATAATATTTAAACATTTTTAATAATATTCAATCACGCAATTAATAAAGATATTATTTTATTGATTGAAATCAATAATTTCATTTACTATAAAAAGGAGTACCTACTAGCACTGTAAACTTTTTGCTTGAAAATCTTTGAAGAATATGTATTTAGTATGAGTGAAAAAAAGGCTCGATACATTGGGGGTATTCACAATTTCGTTCAGCTCGGTTTTAGTCCAATACACATAATGAAAAATAATTTATAATTTAAAAATATGCCACATAAAACTACCAGGTACATCATATTTCGATTAAAAAAATAAGGGTGATTGTGGTGGGTAGAAAAATAATTTATGTATTTCAAAAAATGTCACCAACTTTTCAAAATTTCAAATATAGCAAAATACTTGAATTTTTATTTTCGTAATTTTTATTATTTCAATTTTATCCTTATGATATCTGATATACATCCCATGTATATTTGTATATGATATATATCCAATGTATATTTGTATCTGATGTACATTCAATCTATATCTGATAACATTTGATGTACCTCTGATATACTCCAGATATACATTTGATGTACTACTGATAATACCTTATCATATGTACCCATGATATACATTATTAGATGTATGTATTATCTATTTATATCTATCTATCTGATGTACCTTAAATTTATGATATACTAAATATATTTGCAATTTATATACTAACTATAAGGTATATCGGTTGTTTAAATTCTAGTTTATCGTTGCAATTTGTTGGTTGATATACTAATATTATCAATAATATGGGTTACTATATCGCTACTATTTATTCTATATTAATATTAATTAGATACTAAATATAAGTGATATAAACGATTTAAATTTATAAAGTATATCAGATTTTTAACTTTTTTTTTTGGACGTACATGATCCACGTAAACCTTTTATACGATTACTTTTATATTTCAATTTTTTTTGCACCATTGTTTTCATATGAAAAAATATTATACCAACACACAAGTATTATAATTATATTAGTGGATATCATGATTATATTAGAGGTATATCAATAGTATATTAAGTATATATCAAATATCTATCAGTGTTATATTAGTGGTAAATCATATAATCATATATAAGAAGTTATATTAGTAGATATCACAGTTATTATAAGTGGTATATTATTTGTATATCAATGTTAAATTAGAGACATATCAAGTATATATCATAGATATATAAATGTTGTATCGACGTGGTAAATCAATGATTATCATACGTATATCAGTGGTACAAGTTCATCACTAGTTACAAGTAAATCAATTATATATCATTATTATATCAGTGGTATATTAGAGGCATATATCACTAGTAAGATATATTGCAGATATATTGAATTAGATCTCAATTTTATGTTGGAAAAAATGCTATATTTGACAAAACTAGATTTGGCTGCTATTTTGCTTATTTTACTAAATATTTTTTTTCCATATTTTCAACTGCACAAAAAATAGTGGTAATTTAGCTCCAAGTACCATCTAGAATCATTTTCAAAACATTAATGACGAAATTGTTAGATTTTGAAATCTAAGGACCAAATAGAATCTTAACTCAAATCTCATGGATTAAAAATGTAATTTATCTAAAATTTTAATAACATTTTAAACTAATTTTAACTATAACTAAAAAATGCATGTTATAAAATATTAATTAAATGAACATTAATTAAATCACTGGCTCATTTCTTCGAAGTTGAATTTTAATCTATCACCGCATTTTGTTGTATTGAAATTAATCACTTAGAGGCCATGAAATAATCTTTACAGTAATATATATATATTAAAATTATAAACTTTTAAAATTTAACGACTCCTAATTTTTTAAATTAAATATAATTAAAGGTAATTATATATTAAAGTTCAACATAAAAAAATTTGGCCTTAGACTATATTTTCTCAAAAATATCTATTACATGCTCACTCTAAGAAAATAATTATTTAAGTTTTATCTTTATTTAAAAAATAATATCTTTATTTTGCTTTAAAAATGGCAGAAGAAATTCCCATTCCGAGGAGGATTAGGAAATTCAAAACCAAATTTCTTTTATCCCACCAGAATGGGAAGAAATCAAAACCTATAAATAAGGCCTCACAATTATTCCATTCTTCACTCATTCACAAATTTTTCCTACGAGTCCATACTTTTAGCACCAAGCTCTCTCTTTTCTGCAACAATGGCGACTTCAAGTACAAGATCATCTTTCTCTCTTCTTCTTCTTCTTCCTCTTCTTCCACGGCCGAGGCTTGTATGTTCGATGCAATATACGCTAGAAATCTGATTCGTGAAAATCCGAACACTCCCTTCTCTCAACCATCAACTTGATTGGATGTTTTCTCATTTTAACTCCATTTGTTGTGATGAAAGAGGTAATTCATTTAATTAACCTATTTTTTTCTTTAATTATACATGTTGATTTATTTATTTTATTTTACTTTTTGGTATTTATATCTGATAGATTGCATCGAGAAATTAAGAAGTGCTTTGTTCTTTGGTTGGTGAGATTGGTGGGAATGACTATAATTATGCACTGTTCCAAGGTAAAACTATACAAGAGGTGAAATACATGGTGCCAAATGTTGTTGAAACCATAAAAAATGCTGTTGAGGTAATTTATATTTAGATACTTTTCACAAGCTATGTGGATTTGAGTTTTTTCCACTGATCACTATATATATTTTTTTATGATGATGTTTGCACAATGTGATAAGTTATGGTGCTACTCGGATTATTGTTCCCATGTTTTACCCATCTATCTCACTGGATTCCAAACTAATGATACAAGTGCTTATGACAAACTTTATTGTTTAAAGGGTTTGAATAGTTTGGCGAGTTATCACAATGATCAAATCAAGCAAGCCATTGAAGTATTAATTAAAAAGGAAGAATCCGCGTACCATTATCGTATATGGTGACTACTATAATGCATTGCTTTGGATCCTTCGTCATGCTTTTGTGCTCGGTATGCTATTCTATACATTTTACAAAATAATATTAGATCTTAAGATTTAGCATTAAGTTTATCAATTATCAATGATGTTGCATATCCATCTTTATATGAGCAGGTTTTGATGAAGCTTCATTACAAAAATCATGTTGCGGGATTGGAGGCAACTACAACTTTAACCTCATGAAGATATGGAGACTTCCGGATGTACCAGTTTGCCCAAACCCTAATGAACATATAAGTTGGGATGGAATCCATTTGACGCAAAAGGCTTACAAATTCATGACACAGTGGCTCATCCACGACATCCTCCTAAAATTATACTACATTGTTTAAATTTTATTTTAGTGGGGTTTTTTTTTTATTAATGATTATGATTTATGACATTATTGATTTATTAATAAAATGCAAGTATTACATTTATTATATAGTCCCAATTATAATTTCAGGTTTGGTTTCCATTTTTCAACCTAAAAATTTGTGAAAATCAACAAAACTCTGGCTTAAAAAGAAGATACAGTCCATTTAAAAAGACATAATTGGCAATGAATTACAAATGGTAAACCCAAGTAGAAAAATTTATACGGATTCTGTGAGTGAAACCATAAATTTTCTTTTAATACTTTACACAGTTTTTTTTTTTTGGACTAAAAGACTTTACACAGTTTATGTTGATATATATCAATTATTATTAGCGAAAATATCATATAATATCAAACATAAATAATTTATTATAACTATTTTACGTCTATCATTATTTTAAATATGAAGCTAAAATATAATTCAAATCACAAATCAAACGTAGTCTAACGCTCCTTCAAAATCAATTTTCTAACCCATAATTCAATCTTTTAGGACAAAAACATAATGAAAATAAATTAATGAAGTGGGAAGGATGGAGAGTCCTATCACCAAATAAATATTATTATATTTTACTAGTACAGTCTATAACTTATTTGAAGGTTGGTCAATTAACGATTAAAGTATCTCACAGATCATATTTAGAACCATTTCTCAAAYTCAGAGATCATTGTCTATTTTAAGACTTTAGGATCAACTTTACACCTATTTCAAATCATAGAAACTAAAAAATGTATTTTGTCCAAGTTTGAAAATTCGTTTAACAAAATATACTAAATCTAGAAAATTCAAGGAAGAAAAAAAMTTAAAACATATTTAAAAAGGTGGTGTAAGATCAACTTGCCTCATAAAAATATATAGATTTAAATACTATTTTGATCCTATATTTTTAGTTTTGAATTATTTTGATTCCTGTATATTAAATTATTAACCACTTTTAAAGTATTATCTATAGATTCACATCTCCCTTTTCATAATAGTCTTAACTACTAAATTATATTGGAGTTGTTATATCAATAATTAAGCTCAATACGTCAACATTACACCCTATATTTTAAACTAAAATGAAAGAAATAAAATTTTATTTTCATGACCGTTAATTTGTTTGTATGACATATAACTTTTCATTATTATGCCTATAACATTCTAAATTACCAAACCTAAACTTAGCTCAACTGATAAAGAAGTTTTTTTAGTACAATATATGAGGTGGAGGATCGAACTCACAACTTCTTGATTACAGATATATGTCAATTACGGCTAAACTATGCTCACTTTGACACCCGTAAAACAACTTATAGAGACCGTTTGTTTCATGGAATGGTCATCCAGATGTTTGTATTTGTTTGATAGGAATGTTGGATTCCTGAGAATTCTTTGATGCCTATATGGGAGGATGTAACATGAGTTTCTAAGATTTCCGTGTTGAGGACATCTTCTTTTGACAATTTTATCCCTCATCGTTTTTGTTCTATAATTTTTTTTCATCAATAATATTTATTTCTCATTTATTTTATCTTATTTTTAATATAAATGTATGCGCTGATTCATTGATAAATGTCTAAATATAATTCTATTTATATGCTACATTTAGATATAAAAAATAAACACTGGTGGATGGTATAATATCTTAATTTATTTTTAATTCAAATGTAGGGTGCCATCTTTCCTTTATTTTACTCTTTTAATAGTCACCAAACATAAACTAAAATTGACATAAAAATATATTATTAAATTAATAGAAGTACAATTTTTATATAAATTCAAATAATATTAAATTTAATATATAAATTATATGACGATCGCTAACGGCATTTTTGGAACATTACATAAATTTACAATATTCCCATATATCGTTATAAGAAACGTAGTTATTTGAAATTCCAAACATCTAAAATTTCGGGCATATGAGATATTTCCAAAAAAACAAACGGTCCGTATCAAAAAATTTATAAATTTGAATCTAGAGTTTGGAAGAGCTTGTAATAAAAAAATAAAAAAAATCCAACCGCCTAACCGTTTCAGCGGACGTGGACGCCAGCTCATCAAATTTCCCGCCATTGCAAAAACTTCGTCGTCTTCATCGCCGGGATATAGTACTCGTTATTGCAGGCGATTTTTCCATTTTTCATTTTTTTTTCTCACTCCACTCTTGTCCGTACGAGCCATTTTCTCTCTGTGAGACCATCCGTTTGCTTTCTCGAAGGTACGGTTTTCAAACCCTAATTTCCTCCGAAGAACTTCTCGGCGTGGCGGTGTCATCTTTTCGGACTTCTGGTTGCAGAGAAAGAGGAGTAAGAAGTAAACTTTTCTTCCTCTGTTTTGCTTCGCGATTCAGTTTACTACATTCTTTTGTCTTTGTTGATTCTTACATGAAATTTTTCTGTTTGGCTTCTTATAATGAGGTTTAATAATCTTCTTGTACACAACAAGCATGTTCTTGACATTTTATTTGTGTTCGATCGATTCGCAGAGAAACATCAAACTGGATGGTTTTGGTTTTCGGGAGAAATGCTCCAACAGCGTCTGTATGCGTATTTTAGTGTCGTTGTCTATTCGACAATCCTGACTTCGCTGGCTCGGGCGTTCACTAACCCGCCGGATGGTAACTGTACTACCTGTTTGTTTGAATGCGGCATGTTTTTAGTTTCTTGGAGCTTTGAATTAGAAGAAAAGATTGAAATAGATCATTGATTTTTGTGGCCATAGTTTCTTGACATTAATTTCTGGTGACATCTTGACTTCTTGAATATAAACTCTCTTCAGCTTCTTTATGGAATTCCAGTCAACTTTAATTTTGCTTTACTTCGGCGAATCATTCCGAAGCTTTTTAGGTATTTTGTTATCCGTTATTGAAGAATCGATACTGTGTACCAGTGACAGCACTTCAGGATTTTTACAGTGCTTTGAATTATCCATCAGAGCTTAAAGGATGGAGAAAAGAAGGTGGAGATCCTTGTGAGGAATCATGGGCTGGAGTTTCTTGCTCTGGGTCATCTGTAATATACCTGTAATCACATAATTGTTTCTCTGAACTACACACCATAAGCATATGCTTGATGCTATGTTTCCTTCTTTGATTGAAATATTACTCTGATCACTGTCTCTGCTTCTGCAGTAAACTTCATGGACTGAACCTCACTGGGAATCTTGGAGGGCAGCTCAATAGTCTTAATACTTTGAAGCAACTGTAAGTTAATTTTAATGGAACAATTTTCACTGTTGCTAATTTCAGTGTGTAAAAGTCTGTTTAATTGTTTGTTTAGGGATGTTAGTTCCAATAGACTTACGGGTGGAATTCCTCGCAACTTGCCCCCTAATGCCACTCATATGTAAGTTGTATGTGAATGTGATGTTTTTTCATTCATGTTTGTTGTATAATTAAAAGAGTTATTTTTTCTGTTTGTTACATCCGTTTAATAGATTCAGTAAAATTCCTGATCTATTGCAGAAATATGGCATTCAACAATTTGAGCGAAAATATTCCACATACTTTATCTAACTTGGGAAGTCTCCGACATCTGTAAGTTGATCCTTGACTATGCGTAGTATTACTGTTTAAAGGTCGTTCGTTCTTACCCATAGTCTTTTGCATGCAGGAATCTGAGCCATAATACTCTATCTGGTGTGATTGGAAATGTGTTCACTGGTTTACAGAATTTGAGGGAGATGTACGCTTCCTTCTTCGCTATAAAAGCTATTTCTGCCTTTGAATTGAACTGAAATGAAGGGAGAATCTACCAAGCACCCTCTCATTTGCATCTTACAACATATCTTTCTAATTTACTATACAATAAAGTTTCATGATTTTTCTACAAGTTGGGTCTTGTATTCAGATATTAACTCATAACATTTTTGGGTATTTAAACTTTTACATACAAGCCCTTTTTGTCAAGAGATTCAACCAATGATTCTCACAGGGACTTGTCATATAATGGATTCACTGGTGATTTGCCAAGTTCATTCGGTTCCCTGACAAACATCACCAGGCTGTGAGTTTCTTGTACTTGATTATTTCTTCTTCTTTCTTAGTTCAACAAATTGAACAACTATTTATCACATTAATGCTATCAAGACTAGGTTCTTGCAGGACAACAAATTCACTGGATCGGTTGCCTACTTGTCTCACCTTCCATTAATTGACTTGTATGTTATCCATGGCTTCCTCTTACCTTCTTCTCCACTACCCCGTCCTCTCTGTAGAATTTCTGACTTACTTCATCTGGCTACCTTTGTACTCACTCACATATCTCTTCTTTCAGGAACATCCAAGACAATTATTTTAGTGGCATTATTCCCGGAAGTTTTAGAACTATTCCAAACTTGTGGTATTCTTTTCAAATTTCAGCTGTTGGTGGATTTCTTTACCTAAACTGAAAATCAAGTTTACTCAAACGATTGTTTCTGATTTGTTTTCTCTTCGCCTTTGTTTAAGGATTGGGGGAAATAGGTTCCGTCAAGAAGTCAATTCTCCACCCTGGGATTTCCCCCTGGAAAAAGCACCAGTGGTGAAAAACATCAGTGGTCCTCCAACAACCAAGTCAAATGCCATCCAGAATTATCCCTCTCGTGGTAGTATAGTCAGGCATGAGAAGAAAAGGCTCGGTCCTGGTGGAATAGTTCTCCTGGTTGGGGGGATAACACTAGTAGTAACCTTTACGGCTCTCTTTGTTGTTTTCACCATGAAGAAAGTACATGAAAAGAAAATAAATTTGAAGATTAGCAATATTTTACCCCGTTCTCTCCCTCTTGACAAATCTGAAGGTGAATCCTTCTCCTTGTTAAGTTCTTCCAGCTTTTTGCCTTTTTTATTTCCAGATGTCTTTATTTTGTTGTTTTGATGCTGTTTAAGTATAACTAGATACAAGTTCATTGGCTAATCTTTATAACTAATGAATTGATTAAAAAATCCATTTTTTCATACTGGTAGAATTTTGACATATATAGTTTAGTCCCATAGTCTATGTTCTTTCACATAATAATGGAAGCTTTATTTCTGATCTCAACGTGCTACTTTTCTGCTTCTGAGGTCTCAGATATGTGTCATAAGTCCATATGCTTCTATCCATGCCCCATTATGTCGCAATGGAAATTCAAATGTTGATATTTGATGATTATAATCATTCAAGTATGCGAAAGACTGTTTTCTTGAATTCGTTTAAGATTTGTGATGGAAAATATTCAATGTTTTTGGGAATCCATCTTTTTAGTACTATGAGAAGGAGAAGGCTGTGCCATTTTCTTCCGAGATGTTACACTTCTATTTTCTCTGATAGATGGTTCGTCTACTGCACCAGAAGAAAGTTCACGAAGTTTGTCCCTTAGTTCTCTACTTATGGGTGGTCCAAGGCCTATACCTCTATTAAATCACACAAGAACCGAGAAATTTTCTGGAAGAAAAGGTTTCTCAAAGAGATGCAGGCTCCCGGTGAGAACAAAAGTTTACACTCTAGCAGAGCTTCAATCTGCAACAAACAACTTTAGCGATGCGAATCTTCTTGGAGAGGGATCTCTTGGTGCTGTTTATAGAGCTGAATTTCCTGATGGCCAAGTAAAAATGTTCCTATTATGAGAGAAGTTTTAACTGACCTCCATTAACTTCTTTCTGACTTCTAATTTCCAACAGGTTTTGGCTGTGAAAAACATCAACATGGAAGAACTCTCTTTTACAGAAGAAGAGCAGTTTCTGGATGTGGTATGGACTGCTTCCCGTTTGAGGCACCCGAACATTGTTACACTGTTTGGATATTGTGTAGAGCATGGACAACATTTACTCGGATATGAATATGTTCGAAATTTGTCTCTTGGTGACGCTTTACACTGTGAAGCATACATGCCTCTGTCATGGACTGTCCGTTTCCAGATTGCTCTTGGAGTTGCTAGGGCCTTAGAGTAAGTAAATTATTCGATCATCAAGTTCATATCTTCTGATCTTAGACTGATTAAGGAACGAGGTTCCCCAAACATCAATCAGCGATCAAAGACCTCTAGTTCGTCTTTAATTTTTGCATTCAATATTCATGATAGTTCATCTTTAATTTTGCATTCTATATTCATAATATTTCATCTTTAGTTTTGCATTCTATATTCATAATGCTTTTTCAACTTACTTAATCTTAGACCAACTTAAAAGGCATTTTTCATGTATTAGCGTATTAGGTGAAATGCCTTTTCTCTTAGCACTTTTGAGAAACGTACTAATTTATAAATACTTCCTACCATGAAAATTTTGACTTTTTACCCTGTTTGTGAAATGTAAAATTTTTTGGTTAGTACCTTCAAAAGCCACTCTCTCTTACCTCGAGACAAAGTTATCGATGATAATTGTATTCTTGTGGGGTTATAACTGTTTGCCTTTTGGGTTTTCAGTTATTTGCATACAAGCTTTTTCCCTCCATTTGCTCACTGCAATCTGAAGGCTTCCAACATCTTACTTGATGAAGAACTGATGCCTCGTATTTGTGATTGTGGGTTGTCTGTTTTGAGGCCACTTGTGATCAATAGAGTTAAAACAAAGGTAAAATACAGTTGAGAACATGCTTTTCTTTGCATCTGATAATAAACTGGACAGCCAGCTTTGTTTGTTTGCTTATGGTTTTTTTCATGAGTTTTATATGTGAAAATACTGATGAAAAACAGGCTTCTGAGATTGTCAGTGGTGACAGAGGCTACCTTGCACCTGAACACGGCCAGCCAGGATTTGATAATACCAGAAGTGATGTGTATTCTTTCGGAGTGTTGCTTTTGGAGCTTGTCACAGGAAGAAAACCATTTGACAAGTACAATTCATCCAACCTCCTTTTGATTCGCTCTTCCTTTTCAAACTCTTGTTGCAGATTTTGAATACTTTTTGTTCTTTTCACTCAGTTCGAAACCCAGGAAAGAGCAGTCGCTGGTGAAATGGGCTTCATCTCGGCTTCATGACAATGAGAGTTTGGAACAGATGGTTGATCCAGGCATTAAAGGAACATTTTCCTCTAAGACCCTCTCTCGCTTTGTCGACATTATCTCCCTTGGTATACAGGTAACTCCTAAACATCTCATTACTATGAAAGTGAATTTATATATTTAATTAACCATATTAATTTTTCGAAAATCACATGGTCTAAATTTATAATTTAACCTTTAAACCAATTACTCATGATGTGTTGACTTGAACATAAACTCAATCGATTATAACATGAGATAACCGATCCCTTGAATATTAAAGGTTCAAATCCTCACTCCACCCCTTGTTAGAACTCAAAAAAAGAACATTACTCTTGATCTAACTTTCATATCTTATTTTGATGTATGAAATTCAACATTTAACTATTGATATTAAATCCATAGGAAATGATGCACATTCCTTATGAATTAAAACTATAATTAATCTTTTATGCATATCTTTATTACTTCCCTTCTATTGGTTTGGATGAATTATTTGGCGTAACTATTATCGGATTAAACTACCATTAAATCCAAGAGCTTAATCGGATGTTTTTTTAATCTTGGATCAGCCTGTGAAGGAATTCCGACCACCAATGTCTGAAATAGTGGAACACCTGACAAAGCTTCAGAAAAAGATGGAAATGGAGAAACGAGGTGCAGCAGAATTAGGAAGTGTTACTGAAGTGGATCCTTTTGAGAAATCTTTTCGTTCAACCAACACTGGCTTCGTAAGTTCACCAGCATACAGCTATTGTTCCACCTCGTTTTAGTCAATCACTGTTCTTCTCTCATGTACATAGAATCATTCTTCTTTGTGCACGTACAGACACAGTTTTTACGTCATGGTTATAGAGTAAAGTTCTGAAAAAGATCAGTAAATAAATTTGTGTGTTCTTTCTCATAAGCTGGATGTGCAAAGTTTTGGTGCCATAAGATCTCTCTCTGTCTCTCATAAATATTAGTTTTTTTCTTGGAATTTATTTGAAGAATATAAGCTTAATTTATAAGGAGGTTTGGAAAGTTATTTGGGTTGTCATGAAAAAAAATATGAAATAGTCTTTCAAATATGGTTTTATTAAACAATTTTTATGAAATTGTAATTTAAAAAGATTCCCAACCCCTACAATTTTCAAATATACTTAAAAAGCATGAAATTGTCATGGGAAAACTCACGATTTCAAATCTTGTCCTGACTATTGTTGACGGGTTATTATCTTTTTAAAAATGTCTTTGTGTTTTTGCCTTCCTTTACTTAATTGTTAAATATTTATAAGTGATTATGACAATATTAGTCAGGATCAATGTGGAGTCTAACTATTTTCCTTGAACAAAAATCATGAATAAGTAAAACGATTAAATAATTTTCAAATTTTTAAAGAACTTTCATGTCCGACTATACTTCTCAAATATATGATTACGTGAAGCATGAAATTGTTCTTAAAAAAAAAGACACGAAGGTTACACTAGTATATATTTTAAACTATAAAGACTAAACTATTACCAATTTAAAAGTATAAATATTAAATCATTATAAATTAAATTTTAGGAACTAAATCACAAATATAGGACCAAAAATTCCTTAAAAACGTAAAAAAAAAACATAACAAGTAATAGAAACAAAAAGAAAAAACAACTAGAGTCTGTTGATGGAGCGTTTAATTTAATTTTGTATCTCCTGGAATTTTAGGAGGAGAATACCTTTTTTTTTCTTTTTTCTTTTTTTATAATAGACTCTTGCAATAAAAATTGATGAAATATTCTTGATCTAATATTCATCTAAGTTAACTTTAAAAACCTCTATGGTAGTATATTTTTATATTACAGTTATTGGAAAAAATAAAATAATTTAAAAAACCATGCTAGATTTCTTGCCAGGACATTGAGTTAATAAATTCGGGGTAAAATACAGTTCTGCCCTAAGAAATAAAAAAACGAACAAACACGTGGACTCATTTTTTTAAAAGATCCACGTGGTCTCAACGACTTAACGGTTTAAGCTTACGTGGACGCCAGCTCATCAGTTGTTCTGAAATCAAGAACTCCGCCTTCTTCTCCATTGCCATAGACGAACTTCTGGCTTCTAGCTTCTCGCTCTGCTCTGTATCTCTCTCTTTCTCCGGCGAAAAGTAAGCTGAAATCCGCAACTTCTTCTTCTTCTGCCTCTTTGCTTTGCGACTCTCTTCAGTTTCACTCATTCCACGACTTCTTTAATTTCTTCGACCTTTTCAAGGGTTCTTTCCATGCTGCTCTCTGTCTTCGGAAGTGTAAGAAACCAGTTCAACTGAAAAAGACAACTTAATTTGAGTTATATTCGATTCCCATGGCGGATTACTGATTTTGTTGAACTTTTGCCCTAATTTCTCAGGCTTTATAATGTGTTTTTTCTTTCTGAGTTCTGACGGGTTTTATTTTGTTTCTGTGATCTCTCAAGAAATGGCCCACCTCCGTCCGTTAATGTATTCCGGTGTGATTGGCTACTTGGCAATTCTTACTTCAGTCGTTCAGTCTCTTACTGACCCGCTGGATGGTAACCCTAATTCCCTTTTTATCGTTTTTGTAGACTTTTATTGTCATTGCTTTTGATCGTCCTGAAAATTAAGTAAGATTGGTTGAGGAGTATTCTTAAAACTATTCAAGATGAGCTTGGAATTCAGAAATCGTTTGACTCTGAATTTCTAGCTTTTTAATGTCCAGTTGTTGATTTAATTCTTATTGCGTGTCGTACAGTTATAGCTCTTCACAATCTGTATACTACTCTAGACTACCCACCTGAGCTTAAAGGATGGAGAACGGATGGCGGGGATCCTTGCGAGGGATCGTGGGCGGGGGTGTTTTGTGTTGGTTCGTCTGTGACAAACCTGTAATGTACTTAACTCAGTCCATTGTTTCATTACTTTGATTGTGATGTTGGAGTGGCAAACTTAGAAGTCTTCTTCTTAGTGCAGTAAACTTAACGGACTAAACCTTTCTGGGAATCTTGGGGATCAGCTCTATCTTCTCCGTAATTTGAAGCAACTGTAAGAATGTAACCACTTTCATCTATCATGGTTCAAGCTAAAATAATTTGCTTAATGTTCTTTTTTAACATTAGGGATGTTAGTTCCAATGCAATTCTGGGTGAGATTCCTTCTGGCTTACCCCCGAATGTCACTTATTTGTAAGTTACATGTCCTGCTTTAGTCAAGTGCTTGTTTTCCTGGAGATTATGTCATTGATTTTGTCATATACATTTTCAATAATTTTTCAGTCAATCTCTTTAATGCATCAAACTATTTGAGCCACAATCTTCCATACTTACCCTGACTTGAAAAGTCTACGACATCTTTGAGTTCTAGAACTCTAAGTGCCTGCCCTGGTGGCATTTCTTTCATCTGAACCGATATTCTTATATGTGCAGGAACCTAAGCCATAATATCCTATCTGGCCCCATTGGGAATGTGTTTTCTGGCCTACAAAATCTTGTGGAGATGTATGCTTCTTCACCAGTTATCTTATTTCCTCTGAACAAAAAATGAAAGGAATTGGTTAATTTTCAAAGTATTGCCCATAAAAAAATTCCATGACAAAGAAAGAAGATGCAAACTGGAGATTTTGTAACTTACAGCGAGTATAGTTAACAAATTGATGCTGGCCTCTATTATTGGAATTTCATATTAACATTTTTATGGTCTGTGAATATAACAATTCTTTCTTATCTTTGATCATAATTTATTAAATTTCGAAGTAACGAGATTGAAGTTAATTAGTTATACGTTGAATCTTATATTGAAATATTAAATGATAATATGGTTGAGTCCATTACTTTGGCGTATGATACTTTTGGCAGGCCATTTTAACCACTGATTCTTTTCATTCCACAGGGATTTGTCATTTAATGACTTCACTGGAGATCTACCAAGTTCATTTGCATCTCTGATTAATATCAACAGACTGTGGGGTTTTCCAGTTTGATTATTTCTTGTTCTTACATCAGATTAGAAAAGTTAGTTATTTCATTAACATCTAGCATATTAGGTTCTTGCAGAAAAACAAATTCACAGGATCGGTTGCCTACTTATCTGATCTTCCACTAACCGATTTGTATGTTTTTCCATTACCTTTTTACTGAATTTCAACTTATGTCCGTATGAAAAGTTTTAACTGGCATTTAATTTTACAAGGAACATCCAAGACAATTACTTTAGCGGCACTATTCCAGAGCAATTTAAGACAATTCCAAATTTATGGTGAGGTTTTCATATCTTAGCAGCTGCGTGTTTCTTTTATCTAAATTGGGCATTCATTATGTCTAATAATTTTTATGTTGCATCTAAACCCCTTATTAGGATTGGGGGAAATAGGTTCGATATAAGTAACTCTCCACCCTGGGATTTTCCCTTGGAAACAGCACCTTTGAGGCAAAACAATAGCAGCCCTCCATTAACAGAGTCGATCATCATTGGGAACTGTTCTTCTGTGAAAATGGTTAGGAAAAAGGGGGAAAAGCTGGGTCCTGGTGAAATAGCTATAGTGGCTGGTGGAGGTGGTCTAGTAATACTCTTTGCAGCTCTCTTTGTTGCACTCTGCAAGACACAAATATGTGCAAAGCAGAGAAGTAAGAAGCACATGAACACGTCTCTTCCAGTCAGCATAGCTGAAGGTGAACCTTCTCCTCAGTCCTCATATGTATCTTCTCATATTTTATTTACAGTAGTTTTTTTTTTTGGGCGAAGCATAATTAGATGTAAAAAAATGACCTAAATATCTTAAAATGAAGAATTGAGTTCCCCAGAACACTCTAGAGACATTGATCTCTATTTTTTTTTTCATATATTCGTACCATCTTTCCCTGCTGGGGGGTTTATGATTCCAACATTCTATTTTCCTGTACTGGAGGGCTCAATATAATGAATTTTATAGGTTTACCCATCAATATTGCAAAGGATATATGGAGATATTTAATTAAACTCAATGATTCAATTATGTCCACTTCATTATTTTCTTGAGGTCTTTAAGTTTGGAGAACAAATAGTTATGCTTCATCTTTTAGTATTAACTATAAAGTGCTTAGTGCACTCACCATTTAAGAATGAATGTGAGAAAAAGCTCTCATTCAATATGTTTGCATTTTATCTACTTGTTTATAGTCCTATGGTGAAGTATGAATTTGATTATCTTTAGACCAATTTTACTAATGAAGTAAACAATTTTTGGTTTCTAACAGTTGCTAATAAAAATTACAAAGCGTCGTTTCCGATTAATGTCTTCTTTGGACATTTTATGTTTTTCTCTATTTGTGATAGACGGCTTTTTCCACTTCACCAGATGATAGCCCACATGCCTTTCCTCTCAGTTCTCCAGTCATAGGTGGTGGTCCAAGTCACACACGTCTTGTTCATCATGCTAGAACTGAGAAAGCATATGGCAGAAGAAGTTTTTCTAAGAAATCCAGATTCCCAGTGAGAACAAAAATTTACACTGTGGCAGAGCTTGAATCTGCGACTAACCACTACAGTGAAGAAAACCTTCTTGGGGAGGGATCACTTGGTTCTGTCTATAAAGCTGAATTTCCTAATGGCCAAGTATAATGAGCTCACTCGTATCAGTATTACTATCTACTTAAAAAAATATATACATATTAGATGCAAATGAAGTTAAGGAAAAATCTAAATACATTTAACTTTTGTACCAGACTTTGGCTGTGAAAAGGGTCGACATCGCAGCACTCTCTTTTAAAGAAGAACAACAGTTTTTGGATGTGGTCTGCACTGTTTCCCGTTTGAGACACCCTTACATTGTTAGCCTTCTTGGATACAGTGCAGAGAATGGGCAACATCTGCTAGCCTATGAGTATGTCAGGAATCTGTCCCTTGATGATGCTCTACATGGTGTAGCACATGAGCCTCTATCGTGGAGTGTTCGACTCCAAATCGCTCTTGGAGTTGCAAAGGCTTTGGAGTAAGTACATTAATTATCAGGACTGAGTCTTCTGATCTAAGACTTGCTTGTGGGACATGTATTCCTAACCACTATCGTCAAACAATTTTGATTCTTCTGCAGTGCATTCTATATTTATACTAATTCACTTTTATGTGTCTCTTTGTCTACCGAAGCTCCAAGAACGGCTAATATTTTCTGGGGTTAATATATCTGTCTTTCTGCACTTTCAGTTACTTGCATAATGCTTTTTTCCCCCCATTTAGTCACTGCAACTTGAAGGCCGCCAACATCATGCTCGATGAAGAATTGGTGCCACAGATTTGTGATTGTGGTTTGTCTGTTTTGAAGCCTCTTGCAAGCAATAGAGTTAAAATCAAGGCAAGTAACATCCTGAATATACTTAACTCAGCATTTGACAAATGATAAATCATCCTTAAATGCTTGGAATGGTAACGTTAACAATCATCTTCAGCTACAACCTTTCCATAAACTAAAAATAATGCAACTGATATATTCAATGTTACCTTAAAATTCTAGCTCATTTGTTGCTCACGGACATAAAAAAATGCTTTATCTGTCTTTTTTTCTCTCAACTGCACGTTCACTTGTTATCTCATCTACATCCAATTTGTCTATCCCCTAGATGACTGTATTCTATGGAAATGATTGCTACTGATGCGGAGACCTGCAAGTTTTAACTGACCCTTTTATAGATGTGGAAACAGAGAATGATCAGCCATTTCATTAATAAATACTGATGAAACAGGCTGCTCAAATTGCTATAGTTGACACTGGATACTTTGCACCTGAATATGGCCAACCTGGGATTGATTTTACCAAAAGTGATGTGTATGCCTTCGGAGTGTTGCTTTTGGAGCTTATTACAGGAAGGAGACCTAATGAGTATGGCACATTCCACCTCTTGGTTTCCTCTTCCAGCTTTTCTCATCCTTAAGCTCTTTCCAAAGTATGAATACTTTGATTGTTATCACACAGTTTGAGACCACGGATCGAGCAATCCCCGTTAAGATGGGCGTCATTTCAGCTTCAGGACTGTGGGAGTCTAGACAAGATTATTGATCCTGAGATTAGAGGAACAATATCGTCCAAGGTTCTCTCTCGCTGTGCTGATATTATCTCCCTTTGCATACAGGTATTATCAGGGACAACCCTATGGATAAAACTCCCTTTGCAGGGTTTCAGTAGTTGCTTGTTTCTGTAACTAAACTACTCACATTTACATTCCTGCGTGTTATTGAACTCGAGCAGCGTGTAATGGAACGTCGACCGCCAATGTTTGCCGTCGTTGGATCCCTGACAAGTATTCAAAGAAAGGTCGGGATGGAAAATCGTGCTGCAGCTGCAGGTAAAGAAGTTGGAGAGAAATCCTTCCATACAACTAACACCGGCTTCACAAGCTCGCCAGCGTATAGCTGTTCGTCCATCTGATTTCGGTTCTGATTAGCCAGCTTATTCAGTTGCCATTTTGTCACTTGGATGACAAGAGAAAAGTTGCAAGATGAATCAGAATTTTTGTTTGTTGACTGCATTCTCATACGTAGCAGTTTCTTTGAGCTTAAATGCTTGGTCTTGACAGTAGAATAATTAATGGTTTCTGTTGGTTGTAACCAAGCAGGTCTTGGCCAAGTGCTGCTGCTACAGGAAACTCAATCCTGAAAGTTACTGAATTGAGAGAGAACAAAAACGTCTGTGATGGAACCCCCAGTGTAACTAGTTTGGGAAGGTTGTGGGTCGAGTGTTTACGAGTTAAGAACAGAAGAGCGGATATATTTTAGATAAGAATGTCTCGTAGGTGGATTGGGAGAGAATAGGGAGCTTTCGAATTCTCTCCTTGACTATGTACTTCTCCATGTGAATAAATAAATGAATTCGATCTCAGATATGAGAGCGGTTTTTCATTTCTTGATGGCAGAAGCTCAGAATGGAAAGCATTTCAAAATTAATCCAATTTGATCTTTATTGAAGCTGCTAATTGTTCTAACAACTGTTTTCTATGTAGCTCAAAATCAAGGACTTATGCCTCATTTGAAAGTAGCCATATAATTTATTAATCTTAATAGCCCATATTGATTGGGTGAGATGATTTCTGGCTAACTATACTAATTTTTGTAACAGGTTACACAGTGGTAAATCTAGAATTTTATGTTAGAAGAGCATAAATTCTTAATAAATTTAATTTTGATGTAAATATTATTTTGGTTGTACTTTTTGCTTTTTTATTTCCTATACTTTTAAGAACATTCATTTTTTTTTCTTTTTGTCTCATTTTCAGTTATAATTTTAGTACGACATTGCACCAAATAAATTTCTTCAAATGTAACATAACTTTGTATTAAAGAGTTTTTGTTCGATATATACTTCAGGTTAAACGTTTGCCTGCAATGATCGAAATAGACAATTTATGGTACAAAGGCTAAAATAGACAAAAGTTAAAACCACGTAAACTAAAGCTAAAAGTATCAAAATTAAAATTAAACTATAATAAATAATTATGTTGCACCGTGTAGATAGTCTTGAATGTTTTGAACTCAGTTTTGAGTGCTTATTATATTGTTTAGTTTTGTTGTTCAATTTGAATATTTTCATAGTCATTTTTTGACTGATTGAAGTGAGGAATTTGAACTTCCAAGTTAATAAATATTCATTTAAACTATTCTTATATTCATTGAGTTTAAACATGCCTTACTAAAATTTGTGTAATTTATAGAATAGTTATGCATTTTTATGGGAGAAATATTAATTTGATTTTTTGGTCGATAAATATAATTTCTTTAAAAAATTGGATTTTAGTTCATGAAATTGAAAAATTCAAGATTAAAACTGGTAAAAGAGAAGGATAATTTTTTTTTCCTAAAATGAAATAAATAGACGAGGGTAGTACAGTAATTACGCAACCAGCTGGGAATCGGGTTGCAACGACGACAAATTTGAGTTCAAGAGAAGTTCTTGTGCTGAGTTAAGAACTTCGGTCTCCTCCTCCTTCCCCCTTCTCCAGAGAGCATCATCAAAACGGTACGTAATTCTTCCTTCAATCCAATCTTCTGTTGTACTATTCATAGATTTTCCTAAATTATAGAAGCTACGATGATCGCATTGGATGTGGATGTGACGCAATTCCTCTAGGTTTAGCTTCTGCGGTTTGATCTGCCTGACATTCTATCGGCGAAGTCGATTTTCATGCTTCATATGTAGAGAGGATAGGGAAGTAATTGTAGTATTGAGGTGCGCGAGTGGCGGAAATCGTTTGGGGTTTCCGGCTCGATCTGAACGCACTCATCTGTTTATATTATCGAATTGTTCGTTATCTACCGGATTCTTGGTTTGAATTCGCGGCATTCTATTTAATTTTCCGTTCATGTGAATGGTTTCATTATTAATTTTCTAATTCGAAGGCACTAAATTCGTAAAGTTTAGTTTTTTATTCTTTCGAAATGGCTATTGAGGCCGGAGTCTTGTTTTTTTCTTCGCAGCTTTGGTCATCGTCAGGAACTTGAAAGCAACCCATGGATGCTTCAGAACGTAGGTACTTGGAGGATGATGATACGTCGATGATGAAAACAATCAAAGGTGCAACTACAGGATTTGTTGCTGGGACAATTTTTGGGACAATTGCTGCAACTTGGTATGATGTGCCCCGTGTTGAGAGAAATGTTGCTCTGCCCGGGTTTTTGAGAACCTTGAAAATGATGGGAAATTATGGGATGACGTTTGCTGCCATTGGAGGGGTATACATTGGTGTTGAGCAGCTTGTGCAGAATTATAGAATGAAGAGAGACTTCGTTAATGGAGCTGTTGGTGGTTTTGCAGCTGGAGCATCTGTTCTCGGATATAAAGGTGAAATTTTCTACTCTTTCTAAATCTGGGATTCTGTATGCAGTTGCAGTTTGAGTTCTTTCATTAGCAAATATGAAGAAATTATTGTTAATTTGTTTTGTAACTTTTGTTTCTCTCTCTCTGCTTTCCTCTCTTGGAGGATGGGATGAAATTTTATTTTATGAATGTGGAGAGGTTTTTCTAAGTGGAATTTACTAGGCATATTTACACCTGTGGATGGTTAATGTATGCAACCTCAAAATGATGCATGTTTCAGTATTTAAAAAGGTTATCACCATTTATCGTTAAATTAGTTCAATCATTGTTATGTTCCATTTAACCTCTTTGCTTTTCGTACCTCAACCTTGTTATGAAAAGTAGAACTGGTGCCCTGAAGGGGAATTGGAAGTATGTTGTTTAAGCTTGGCTTTCTGCAGATTACAGTAGGCATATGCTTCTGAAACAGCCCCTGCCTACTGTGATATAGGAGAACAAGATAGAGAGAAATTCTCAAAGATTACTGCTATTATGCAGTTCAATCCTGATATGGTTACGGACTAAGCAAATCACAAATGGAAGTAGGACTTGGACTATAGCATCACTCCGAGAAACTGATACAGAATACTCTAAGACTTAAGAGGCTTGGGATCCTCCCAACTAAAGTTTCATTCTAGCTCAAACGCAATATGCACTTACTTACCTTACCCACCTTTACATAGAGTGACATTTAACTAATTTTGCCTTAACGTAACAGAAATATAGAGAAAGACCTAAAAGTCTTTTCCCTAATGATAGTTACATTGTCAAAATGAAATCGCCTAACTCGGCCTCTTTCCCTCCTTTCTTAGTTACATTGTCAAAATGAAATCCCCTAACTCGCCCTCTTTCCCTCCTTTCTTATTGGTTTTCTTCCTCCTAATGTAAGTGATGTGGATTGGTGACAACACGGGGACGGAAAAGGAGGAAAACCAACCAAAGGACAATGGCAAGGAGAGGGACAGAGAGTTATTGTGTTTTCTTCCTTCCACCCTCTTCTCATTTTTCTTCAATTTTTAGAAATTTCTGTTTCTCTATTTATCTTTTTTCCTGTGGCCCCGTCTCTGCTTTTACTTTGTTATTGCCTCTCCTGTTCTTTTTCCTCTATTCATTTGACATACAGATGTTACTGATTTTTTTCTGTCATGGTTGTACCCTTCTTGTTACTGTTGACGGACAAATATCACTTGTTACTAGCTGATTGTTTTCCAATCCATTAATAAAGATATCCTACCTGTGGCCATTTGATCAATGAGGCGATTGAATACTATAAATAATTAAAAACTAACGAGAAGAAGATAAAAAATAACAAGAAGATCATACTACCATAAGTAACTCATCAATAAAGATATCCACCCTTAAAAGAGAGTTTTGAGTCTTGAGACATTAAATGGGGTGATCAAAATTGTGGTTCTTGGGTCTGGAGGAATGAAGAAAGATAGTTCTTTTAGTAGGAAATCTATTCCTACTTGTGAAGCAGATAATGAAGTGAAATAAATTGTAGGGATCTCTTATTTCTCTATGTTAGATTTCTCTATTCCTATTGTTTAAGCCTGGGAAAAATAAGAAATGCTTAATATTGTGCCTCTTAACAGTTAACAGAAAAGAAATGGTAAACGTGGTTGATTCTTTAGACGTAGTGCTAAATGTTATGTTTATAACAAATAATGAAGAAGTGAATGTTGACATTGGTACAGAGTCAAAGCTATAGCCTAATGAAGCAGAGGACAGTTTATTGGCTGTTGGTTATCTTCGAATTTCTGTGGGGAAATTTCATCAGGAGCGTCAAAACTCTTTATGGGGTGGATTATTGAATTATTTAGAGATCTGGTTTATATCTTAATTCTTACTTCATTACCTTTAGTCAGAGGAAGAAAAAAGCTCCTGGTAAAAAAAAAAAACGGAAAGAGTAGTGGTTATAGGGATTTGAAAAACTTGATTCCAACTGTAAACTATGAGAAAGTGGAGTGACCATCTGTGAGACCACAAATAGTCAACACTTATGTAGGAGGGGCAAAGAGGGAAATTCACCCTCTTAAAGTTAGTTGTCTTTATATGCTGTTGGGGGGGGGGGGGAATGTTTTTGTATGTTTTGGGAAATCCTTGGTAGGAAGAGTTTTGCATCAAGCTCTAGGGCTTTCATCTCTGAATATTAATATTTTGTAAGGGAGTTCCTTACACCATCTTCTCTCGTCGGCACTATTAAATTATTTATTTCTTTATTTCTTTTTAGGATTATAAGTTGGAATATGAGGGGGGTTACGGGACTTATGGTAAGAGATTTATAAATAAGGAGTTAGTTTAAAAAAAAGTCTAGATATGGTGCTTCTTCAAGAAACAAAGCAAGCAAAAGCAGACAAGAGATTTGTAAAATAGCTGTGGGGCTCAGTTGATATATGTTGGCCGTTGGGATGAAGTAGAATCTTGAGGAAGTTCAGGTGGTATTCTCACTCTTTGGAACAATAAGAAGATAAAGATGGTGAAAGCTCTTTAAGGAGCCTTTTCCTTTTTTTGAAAATAGTTTTGCAGGATGGGAAGGAATATTGGGTGCCTGTAATGTATGGGCTTCCAAATTATAATGGCAGGGATGGTTTTTTGGGTGAAATTGCAGATTCTTCACCCTTATTGTTTGGATATATAGTGTTTGATGGTGAAAGCTCTTTAAGGAACCTTTTCCTTTTTTTGAAAATAGTTTTGAAGGATGGGAAGGAATATTGGGTGCCTGTAATGTATGGGCTTCCAAATTATAATGGTAGGGATGGTTTTTTGGGTGAATTTGCAGATTCTTCACCCTTATTGTTTGGATATATAGTGTTTGAGGGGCGATTTCAATCTCACAAGGTGGTACTTTGAGAACCTGAATGTAGGAAGATGAACCAAGAGCATGACGAAATTCATTAAAGTTTTAGAAGATTTGTTCTAATTAAAATTTGTTATCCCATTGGAATTTTAATTGGTCAAATTTAAGAGAACGGCCTATGTAATCCTTGATTGCTAGGTTATTTGTTTCTAAACAGTGGTTGGAATTCTTCCAAGAATCTAGTATCAAAATGGGTAAGGATGATATCAGATCATTCCCCCGATGGAAATGGGTTATTTTCTCTGGTGCCCTTCTTTGTTTTGGTTTGAAAATATGTGGCTCAATGAGCCATAAATTTCTAATTTTGTTAGATTTGGTGAGGAAAAGGCCTTTCTACAGGCTGCCCATGTTTGTAATTGGACTTCCCTAGAGCATAGAGTCTAGGAAAAGAGAGGGAGAGAGAAGAGTCAATTATCCAGATGTCATCCCAGAACTTAACTCTGTTGCCCTCGCCCACCTGAATATGGAATCAAAGGCCACAGGATCCACAGTATTTCTCAGATTGGAAAGTATGGAACCAAGGGCTGGAGGTCATTGCTACACTTGGCGATCCATCTAATTTATCCATCCCATACTTGCTAGCAACTTTGTGTTTCGTTTGTTTTTTTTTATAATGAGAAATTGAGTTTCATTGAGAAGTAAAGGATAGCATTAAAAAACCAGCCTGGCAAAAGGAGGCCACCAGAGGCCACGCAGATAATGGACTCTAATCGAATAGAATAGCGCCTAAATGATAATTACAAAAGTTATAAAAACAGGCCTTCATAGTTAGGTATTGAATCTAACAGGCTCCCATTGATACTCTTGGGATGCCTCCACTTCCCTAAAGGTTTTACTGTTTCTCTCTAGCCAAATCCCCCATGAAATAGCAAAAAGACAAGTCTTTCACAAAAACCTTCCCTCATCTAGAAAGGGAGGGAACAACAAAGCCTCCTCCATCAGAGCTCGACAATCCTGGTACGATTCCAAGACACTCAAACAACTTAAAGAACCAATTTTTGTGGAAGCCAAGAATTTCTATGTTAGGTTAGTAAAGGTTCGTTTACTTAGATAGTTAGATCTATATTCATGGAAGCCAAGACCTCCATCTTCCAAAGAACAGGAGACACAACTCTGTCAAATGATGACTTCTTCTAGTCTGCACCCCCCAAAATAATTCACTCTATATTTTTCTCAATGCTTCTAGAAGTACCAACTGGAGCCTTGAAAACTTAAATAGTATGTTGGGATATTATGGACAAAACCCCTTCAGTTGGGGCTATGGGCATAGCCAGAAACGTTACCTTCTAACTTTTTATACATAAAATATTTCAAATTGGGAGGGGACCAGCCTGATATGGATGAAGTTTACGAAAGTAGGTTTTTTTTTTTAAATATAAAAAAACTTAGCTAATAATTCAAATTTAAGTATAGTTTTAAAAAATGTGAAAGACATACCAAACAAAATTGTGAGAAGCAAGCATAATCTTCAAAAGTAAAAAACCAAAAGCGAAATAGTTAATGAGATGGGGCCTAAATGTTTCAAAAATTCTGTTTTCTTTTCATGCTTGTAAGCTAACTCAGCTCTGGAAGTGGTTAATTGATGCTATTGTTTTCTTCCAGGAAAAAGCATTTCAACTGCCATTTCCGCCGGAGCTGCTTTGGCAGTTACTTCTACATTAATTGATGTTGGTGGGCAGACGACCAGAATTGACAACGGAAAGGAGTACTACCCTTACACCACCAAGAAAAGATCCCACATCGAGTAGCAATTGGAAGAAGAGAAGAACTTGGCTGGCTATCTCTTTTGGTTTTCCAGAGATGTAATTATACTCTCAGTTCTCTTCATTCGGTCGGCTGTTTATGTTGCCTCAAAGGAGCTTAACAGGGATTGTATGAATAAAAGGTACTCTCAATTTGTTCAACTTGTTTTTGCTTAGTTTTGGACTTCTGCCATATGTTGGAAGCTTTATTTTGCTTGCGATTTGGGATAATTATCAAGGTGTTACAGAGAAGTTGTCAATGGCACACATTTTTCTTTTTCAAGGCGAATAATATGGCCCCTCCCATCATAATTTTATATCTCATATTAAAACCCACCCATCAAATTTTCATTTTGGTCAAAGATTAGATTTCATCACCATTGTTACTCATACTTTAGACCCCCTCTGTCACCATTTATTTTTGTCAAGATCAGCACAGCACATGTCAAACAATGCAACTATAGAAGTGGAAGAAACAAAAGGAAGGCAGAAATTTCTTTAGTTTGGGTAATGGGGCAGTCAGATTTTTACCCTTTTACCCTTTTACTGGTCAATAACTTTAGGTAAAGAGAGAATGGAAGAAGGCTGCAACAAAACAACTTTCATTAGGGGCTATTCTTTCTAATACCTTGTCCTTGGTTCCTCCTATTGTCATCCTTGCTCCTTGTCCTTAAATTTAGCCTTTGTTCCCTTTGTGTACCAAACACAAGGCCCTGTTCTTTACCGGAGCGAAATGTCGAGTCTTATATAGAAATGTCTCTTGACATGCCCTTATATTAAAGGAGTTGGCATGTTGTTGATACTTGACACGTCGAGAAACATAACCAATTTTTTCCTTAATCCCTTAATTCACTCATTCATATATTAGATTACCATGATTTTAATTTCTAAATTAATTAATGTGTAGATTTACCCACGATTTCAAATTCAAAATAGTTGAAAAATATACCCACGATTTGGTGATATTAGAAAGTATATATAACATCAAAAATTTTTAGCAGCAATAAAAAAACAACGGAACTAGATTGTATCTTGCAATTTGGAATTTAATAATAGATATAAAATATATCTGGATATAATCCTTAACTATTGAAGTATCAATTTCATATATATAGTGTAGATATATATTATATCTGCGTATAACATTAACCTATTATGTCAATTTAGACATCTAGTACATGCTTCATTATTATGAATGGCTCTTATTAACATTAACCCAACAAATGCAATCCAATACAATTACAAGATAAACCTATGTGATAAATATAAAATATATCCGAATATTAAGTTCCTATAACTACCAAAATGGTACTTAGTTGTAGATATATATTATATCCGGATATATAGAAGAATTCACACCTAAATTTCATACCACTCAAATCCGACGACCCAACGACAATGTGGTACGACAATGTGGTTCCCTTTGTAGATGGCAGCATTCTCTACAAAGATCCGTTGACCACCCGCCACAAACGAACAAATTCGATGACACGCTGATTTACGATAGATTTGCTGTGGCCTTCCAGTTGGCGACTAAACAAACCTTGGGATAAATAGAGTGCTCAAACGGTCGACGAGCGGCTGACGATGAAAAAGAAGTATAATGGTCTGTTCCAACGACGAAGAAGAAGCTCGAACGGACGGAAACAATGATGTTTGTGGAAAGAGAGCAAACGAGATAGGAAGAAGAAACAGCGGGATGATGAGGGTTTTTTTTTTTTTTTTGAAAATTTGCAATAATGGAAGATTTTGGGGATTTTGGCAGTATTTTGGGATTTGGTAATTTTTATTTTTGGAGAGTCTAAGCATAAAATAAGAGATTTAAAATGTAACCTTTCAAATAAGTAATTTTTAATTTCAAAAAATAATTAATATTTAGGTGTAAACATAAAAGGATATAATGGTAAATTGATGATGGGTACCATCTTGTTATTTCATGATAAAAGTATAAATTTTGTACATTAAATTCTTTCATGTAATTATAGTTTCTAAATAGTCTATCAATATACTAATCTCATTCTGATATGCAAGTGGAAGGTGTGAAGTAATTTTTCATAATGGATTCAATTTTTCATAATGGATTCATATATACTACAACTAATCTCACGAAACAATCGCTTAACTCTACTACAAAATCTTTTTTTAATTATTTTAATTTATGGTAATGTGATTTTTTCAAAATGATACTGTTTTTAGTACAACATTTGATGGTAAAGAGTCGAACCTACAATATTTTAGTTAGAGATATATGGCTACGTTGGAGATATATGGTTGCTGAGCAATAATCGCTTTGACTTCTTTTTATTTATTTATTATTCTTCATGGGATGTGAATTGCTAAGTTGCTGGCATAATAATATTATTTAAATTGACTGGTTATTATAAATCATTGTCAATCATTGTCACAATAGTATAATTAATGAAGGTATTTACATTAAATGGTAAACAAACATTTATTTATAAATTTAGCAAAAAGTACGAAGTTTTATAAAAGTAGAATAATCCATAATAGGTGATACCATAAAGTCTCGTATTCTTGCCACTACGACGTTCCTAGATGTTGAAAAAGTCATTCATTGAGTATAAATTTTCTTGGTCCCAAACTTGATACGAAGGAAGCTAGAACCTTCTTTTATTATCATTATTCTTTTAGCTTGGGGAAGAATTGAAAGGTTAGAGGTATGGTCTTTGTAAGGAATCAGTTTTTAATCCTACTATTATTTTTGATAATATAAAAAGAAAAAGCCAATTTAAAGAATGTGTTTAACTAGCCAGTGAATGTTGAATTTATATAAGTTTTGGTCATAAATTTTCAAGATCGTGTTTATTAAATTCATTTCACTGTATTTTAAAAAGTTTCAAAAATATCTCTAAATTTTCAAAGTTGCGTTCTAATTGATATAATAATATTTAAGCCATTGAATTTTTAGTACGGAGTCTTATAAGTTTATAGATTAACTTCGTTACTTTAATATTTTTCTCATTAGAATACCTAAAACCAATAGAAACTAATTACTCACCATATGCAATCCTAACATAATACAAGTATCATGTCACATAATCGTTAAACCCGACGGTGAGCAAACACAAAATCTAAAAAATTTAAAGATTTAATTAGAAATTCTTTAAAGTTCGATAATTTTATAGATACAACCCTAAAAATTCAAAGTCGAGATAGCACAAATAGTAGAACAAGTCCATGAAAGACGGGAAAAACATGTTTGGTTACTTATCTTGTCACCATGGTCCGTAAGATGGAAACTAGATATTGTTATTAAGGAGATAAGTTAAGATGAATGTAGAGTAGTATAAGTCATGTAGAGACTTTGACGTAAAAGAAAGAGATTTCTCATCTCTAATACAAGACTTTTCAAGACAATGATGGGACTTTGATGCATGTTTTTGAATTCTAGACCAAGTTTATGCACGTTTTTGACTTCTAATGAAGTTTTTTCGAATATGAAAAGAACAATACGTTAATTAAGAATCACATATTGAAAATAAAATGGATCTTACAAAGGTTTATAATAGACTACCTAAGTTACTCATTTCATTGCCAATTTGGTTTATTGAGATGGAACCCCATAGATATTGATATGGTATCAGAGCCCAAAAGCTCAAACGAGCACCCAGTCAAAAAATGAGATCCGGTCAAGATTGGTGAATCCAAAAAAAGTACCATCTTAAGGAGGAATATAAGTTGACTACTCCTCTCATTGCTAATTAGTTTTCAAATGCATCCTGACTCCCAAGACTCTTTCATAAAATTTCAATAATTTCTTCGGCTCCTTAAAACCCCATGGGAGCTAATTACTGAAAATATATAATTTTTTGCCAATTCAAGTATTTATCAGTTGTTTGATCACGAAAATGACCAAGCTAGTGAACTTCGACTCGGACCGGAAGACGAGCTCGGGGACGAGCTGGAATTGACTGAGAGCAGGAGACCTGCAAAATAGAAGACACTCTAATGTTTGTGTACTTGAGATAGAGGCAGATGGTCTCTATTTATAGGCTAAATCTCCGACAAGGTCTCAACGACTTTTAAGGTAAGCGCGAATCACAGCGTGTTGTCGTGAAATGTGTCGAGGAATGAGGCTGGGCAGAGCAGCCTTAGGTCGGTTCAACCACACAATGGGAACATGACCAAGAGGATATAGCATTGACTCGATAATAAGTATTATGACCGAGGTAATGAATCTTAATTAGCCTTATGGACTCAAAACCACTTATAGTTCTCCTCAAATCAAGATGTGTCACGTGTGAGGTAAAAATCTACCTCCAACATTAGTAGTTTGATAGGACATCAATTACTCTTCTTGAGGTGGAGTATTCGATCTCCATTCCTACCCTTCTTGAACTAGAAAAATAAAAAAATTTGTTTTATTGGTTGATTTTAGAGCTTATTTGCCAATAAATTTTTTTAATAGTATTAGTTATGTTAAGTGAAGAAAAATATAAGACAAGATCGATATCACTCAATAGGGATATACTTGGTCGTTTTCGAAGTGTGATTAGATTAAGGAGTTGGTCAACTTTCTAATGAAAGAGAATGAGAGTTATCTTTGCTATTGTTTATTAAACTTTTCATCGTCCAACTCAAATTGAATGTGATATATAATATTTAAATTTATGGTTGATGCAGTAGAAACTAGTTTGGTAACTATCAAATATGATTTTTTTTATTTTCAACAAAGGATGAGATACTCTAGTGATTATGCCCCAAAATATTTACCATATAGTTAGTCAGTGTCCATATATCTTTGTAGTAGTTGGATACATTATTTATGCTGTTAACAACTTAACATTAGATGATTCGATAGATGACTGATGATTTTAATTTAAAAGACTAATGTTTTAGTTGACCTCGAGCTCATCGACCTCCAACTTAGATGTTATGTTTTAGCGCTCTCAAATACTTAGGCTCATCTTTCTAATTGAACTTAGTTTCTTGACGTTTTTAGTATAAGTATCCTCAATTTAAAAAATTTCAGCTAGTGATGAGTCAAATAAAGTATGAGGGAACTTGACACATAGAGGTTGATAAAATTAAACTGGATTGATTTTTATTAGGAATCCCACTCATATAGCAATATCTAAAAATTGATTTGGGAAAAAAAGTTATGTTTCAATAGTCCAAAATTAGATTAAAAAAATATAAATTACTTACCATACAATATATCATGAGTCTTTTTAGCAAAAAGTTCTTACCATTTGTTAATCACCACATACATTATGACATAGAGAACATCCCTTTTCATCCCTGTTGATTTAAAAATTATTTTAAAAAAATCTTATTGATCGAACACATCCATTTTTCGCAACGTAAACATAATTCAACTAGTTAAGACACATATCTTCAACTAAAAGGTCGCAAGATTCGACTTTCCACCCCACGTGTTGTTGTACTGAAAAAACATTCACTTTTCTCCCAAAGTGTCATCTTGAAATCAAAGGGTAATTTTTCCTTTAAGAAACATATATATATATATATGAATGTTATGTTTGTGAGTTGAGTGGTAATTTATTCATCCTTAACATGATATCAGAACAGAATTAAATTTACCCTAACCCAACTCATTTACTTAATTAAGAATGAAGTCTATATATTTACCCCAATATATATTATCTCTCCCATGGGCAATTCTCCTTTTTGGCAAAAGGAATAAATGGGTTCCTTCAAAAAGCATTGTTATTCTTCATATTTTGTTGTGTTTCAAAAAAGAGGGTTCCAAGTTCTGTCTCTCTTTCAATGGAATATGTGTATGGATGCCATGGCCGCTTGGTTCTTATGCTTTGGAGACCGCCCACCCACCTTTTTCTCTTCCCCTTTTCTTCGCCAATATGGCTTCCCTTCTTCCTCATCTTGCCCTTTCAAATATGCCTCCCCTTCTGCATTCTACTCTTCTATGGACCCATTGAGCTTCGTCTTCCTCTGATATCTACTATTTAGATGTAACCATCATCAACTTTACTTTTGGTTTACTCGAAAGACCTCGTACCAGTGAAGATGTTGTCTCTCTATTAAGGATCTTACATTGAAAAGAAATACACATCTAACAAAAGTTTATAATAGATATACGCTACTCCTATTATTGATCATTAGTTTTGAGATGGAATCCATGAATCTTATTATGGTATCAGAGCCCAAAACGCTCAAACGAACATCGATGAACCACCCATAATTGTCAGCGGTTTCCCAACCCCTAAATTTACTACGGCAATGACGCAACAACAATTATATTCTTTCTCTCTCTCTCTTTTTAATGTTGATTCTTCATCTATTTTCAAGAGTATAGTCTTTTTTTGTCACTCTTTCTCTATTATCAAATTTTGGTAGAACATGATTTGTAACTTTGTTATCCTTACCATAATTATACCATTCTTTGTTTCCTTCTTAAAGAGTATACACTCAAATTTTTTGGGTTGAAAAGGAAGCAAATGTTTGTTCTTGTATTCATTCATAAAAGGTGATGTGAGAATCTAGCAAGAGCATAAATAAATTAAATCAATAAAAACTATAAGGAAAAGTGAGCCAAATTGAAAGCAGTAATTTCAAAAAAAAAAAAAAAAATCATTGTTATAACATCATCGATGATTCTATGTGCCTATATAGACAACTTTTTCAAATGTTATATACTATATAAATACAATAATACTTAAATAAAAAGATAGGGATTCAAATATAACTTTTCCAAGCCAACAAATTAGGAAATAATTAAGTTCATACTATTTAAGTATACTCATCAAAATAAAGTTCTAAAGTTTACCAATAATATGAAAGTTCAATAAAAATTACAATTCCTTAGTTACAAACCCCAAGGAAATGAAAGGAGAGCGGCTTCGGGTGTTGGTTTTGACATCCAAGATCTAGGTTCGAACCCTCCTATATATGTCCAGTAGGCTATTGTCTCGAGCTTTTTGTGTAACTTTTACTTTTCTTTATTTTTTGAAAAAAAATTATGGTACTATTCTCATTCTCATTATATTAAATTTTCGTCGACATTTATATGTCCACAGATTTAACATCGACATGAGAGGTGAATCGACATTTTCAACTGTGTCACAAAAGAATCAACAAAATATTTAAAAAAAAAACACGACCAAATTATCACTAGTATGGATATAATATTAATATTTTTAACTTATCATATAAGATTAACACTCCCACATTTCATCGACATTTACATTTAAAATCTTACTTATAATACTTATTTTGGACTCCTTTATTCGGGCACAATATATTTTTTATTATAAATAATTCTTTGGTTCGACTTCACACATCATTCTTAAATAAAGTTCACATGACAGACTATCAATGCATTTAGGTTATTAAAAGTGGAGTATAAATTCAAACAAATATTTTTTACGACCTCATCTATATTTAATTAAAATCAAGATTGATATTACATGATCTCATTACAAAGGAAAAAAAAAAGAAAGAAAAAAGAAAAACTAACTCAACGTGCATATTACCTCTTTTTTATCTTATATTATATTACAAGATTAATAATCTAAAGATAAACATGTTTTATTCTGTAACCATATATCAAACCATGCTCATAGTCACATTTACTATGAGATAAAAGATAGCAGTAGAGGTGTTCTCTTTAGAATATGCTAAAAATTCTTTTTGATTTTTTTTTACAGAAGTTCTTTTTAATCGGTACAACAAAATGAAGGTCGAGGAAATAAATCGACATTTTAATCACTAAACTATGTTCATGTTGAGAGGTAAGATAGAGATTTAAACATTCATCTTAACAAAAAGAGAGTAAATATATTTTAAGTGGTTCAAAATGACTCACATCAGAAAAATATGAGTGTACGTTGATCCAAAAGGAATTCAAAGATACTTCAAAATTCAATTATTGGTTAAATTATGAATTTGATATATGAAATTTCAACGAAAATATATGTCTTAACCAATTGAATTATGTTCAGTATTTTTTTCTTAACAACTCTAAAGGTGACAATAGGTCTCTAAACTTAATAATCTATTTAACACAAAATAAAGAAAATTAGAGGCCAATTAAACTTTTTTGAAGCTGAAGACTTAAACACAATTTTAAAAGTTTAGGAACTTAACTTGTGATCTATTATCTAATCTCGATCGTTCAACTTTGTTCAACTTTGACCCGACCCGACCCGACCGATTTAAATCTTTTACATTTCCCCAAGTCACACGGGGAGAGAGAGAGAAAAAAAAAGATAAAGGCACACATAACAGATGAGAGAAGGAGAAGGAGAAGAAGATGAAAGGAAAGGAAAGGAAAGGAGGGTGGTTGATGTTGATTCCCCTGTTACTGTTCATAAATTATTAACCCAAAACCAACCCAATATCCCCTCTCCCATGGTGATGGTGGTCCTTCACACGCCTCTTCTGGGCCCCTCCAACTCCCTTCACTAAATACTCTACCGTATAGCCACAGCCCACCCCCTTCTCTCTCTCCCTCTCTCTGCATATTTCTCGCAGATTCATCAGATCCCAACCCATAAAGCAATTCTGCAAAAGCAAAAGCAATTCTGCGAACCTCTTCCCTTTCCTTTCCTTTCCCCTGCTTCTGCTTTCTTTTGTTTTGCCCCTTTGCTTTTATCCCTCCCAGCCCTCTCCTCATAACCCACACTCCCATTTCTCTTTTCCTCTTCTGGGTTTCTGTCGGCGATGACATTTTTTGCCCCATTTTAGGTACTCCCCCTCTATCTCAAATGCATTCGCATTTTCATTTCGGTTCTGTTTCGACTGGGATTTTTCATCGCTTGGTTGTGATTTTTTACTTCTGGGTTTAGTGTTAGAAGTATGATTGTGTTGCTGGTTGCGCTTTGATTCTCTGTTTTTTCTTTTTTTTTTTCTTTTTCTTCTCGGACTCTGTTTTTGGTCCTGGGAGAATTTTTGAAAGGGGGACGAAATTATGTTTTGGGTTTTTGTGGGTTTCGAAAATAAACTCTGATTGGGTGGGTGGGCATCGAGAAAGTTCTCGAAACCCAAATGGCTTTTTTGGGGTGTGGGCGTAATTTGCATTACCCACTAGGGTCGTTTTTGTTTCCAGAAAATGACGAACTCACCGCTACTTTCATGGCTTCCTCTTTGTTCTTATCCTTTCTAGAGGATGATGATAATGATAATATTAAGCTATAACGAGCAGTTTTTTCCTTTTGTTTTGGTGGGGCTTTTTTTTTCATTTAGATGAAAGCCCTTCTTCCCTCGTTCTGATTACTTTTTTGGAAGTACGAATTCTCTGTTCTTTCGTTTCTAACTTGTGGGTTTCTCTGTCTTTGAATGTTCGGGGTTCTGGGTTCTGGCCATTTAGATCTGAAACCGTCCGAAAAGAACTGTTTGGATTTCTTATGTACTACTTTTAAGGTACCATTATTTTACCAAGTACTAAGATTTGTGTCTTTTTTTTATTCCATTTGAGCTGATGAAATTCAAAGTTGTTTGGGATTTTTTTGCTACTTCTGCATTATTGAGAATGTCTGTTTAGTTTTGTGAGTTCGAAGCAGCCTGTCTGTGTGTGAAGTTGCAAATTTTTTTAGTCTTTTAAGGAACTTTGTTTAGAATTTTCATGGTTTGAGGCGATCTTAGTCTATTCACTTACTGTAACGGCTAGCTTACTCTGTTTTTTTCTTCCTATTTTATAGGTTTCTGAGAACTGTTTGACATAATTTGGATTTGGTTTCAAATTCTGTCCACTTTGACTGCTAATATTTTGGAATTGGGTCATACTCCTTGGCACTAAGAAGATGCAGAGGCCACCACCAGAAGACTTTCTATTGAAGGAGACCAATCCCCATCTTGGTGGGGGGAAGGTCACTGGAGATAAACTCATGAGCACGTATGACCTCGTCGAGCAAATGCAATATCTCTACGTCCGGGTTGTCAAAGCGAAAGATTTGCCTCCAAAGGATGTTACTGGCAGCTGTGACCCTTATGTGGAAGTGAAGCTTGGGAACTACAAGGGAACAACTCGACATTTTGAGAAGAAGTCGAATCCCGAGTGGAACCAGGTTTTCGCCTTCTCGAAAGACCGGTTACAGTCTACAGTGCTCGAGGTTACTGTGAAGGATAAAGATTTTATTAAGGATGACTTCATGGGTCGTGTTTTGTTCGACTTGAATGAGGTTCCAAAACGTGTTCCGCCCGACAGTCCATTGGCTCCACAATGGTACAGATTGGAGGACAAGAAAGGGGATAAACTTAAAGGAGAGCTAATGTTAGCTGTTTGGATGGGCACTCAAGCTGATGAAGCGTTCCCTGAAGCATGGCATTCAGATGCTGCAACTGTCAGTGGAACTGACAGTCTAGCGAATATTCGATCGAAGGTGTATCTTTCACCCAAGCTTTGGTACTTAAGGGTTAACATTATCGAAGCTCAGGACTTGCAGCCTACTGATAAGGGTAGATACCCGGAAGTTTTTGTGAAGGTTGTCCTGGGAAACCAAGGTTTGAGAACTAGGATTTCTCAGAGCAGGACAATCAATCCTATGTGGAATGAGGATTTGATGTTTGTAGCTGCAGAACCATTTGAGGAACCCTTGATTTTGAGTGTCGAGGACCGGGTTGCGCCGAATAAGGATGAAATCCTGGGTAGATGTGCTATTCCTTTGCAGTATGTGGACCGGAGGTTGGACCACAAACCTGTGAACAGCAAATGGTTTAATCTGGAGAAACATGTCGTCCTTGAAGGTGAAAAGAAAAAAGAAATCAAGTTTGCTAGCAGAATTCATATGAGGATCTGTTTGGAAGGCGGTTATCATGTTTTGGATGAATCGACGCACTACAGCAGTGATCTTCGACCTACTGCCAAAGTATTGTGGAAGCAGAGCATTGGGGTGTTGGAACTAGGTATCCTGAATGCTCAGGGATTGATGCCGATGAAGACTAAAGATGGGCGTGGGACGACTGATGCATATTGTGTAGCGAAATACGGGCAGAAGTGGGTTCGAACAAGGACGATTATAGATAGCTTTACACCCAAGTGGAATGAGCAGTACACTTGGGAAGTTGCCGATCCCTGTACGGTAGTCACGATCGGGGTTTTTGATAACTGTCATTTGCATGGGGGAGATAAAGGTGGAGGGACAAAAGATTCGCGGATTGGTAAGGTGAGGATACGCCTTTCGACTCTCGAGACGGATCGAGTTTACACACATTCGTATCCTCTTCTTGTTTTACACCAAAATGGAGTGAAGAAGATGGGTGAGATTCATTTGGCTGTGAGGTTCACTTGCTCTTCCTTGCTGAATATGATGCACATGTACACACATCCTTTGCTTCCCAAAATGCATTACATTCACCCTTTGACGGTCAGCCAGCTTGAGAGCTTAAGGCATCAAGCAACTCAGATCGTATCGATGAGGCTGAGTCGGGCCGAGCCACCATTAAGGAAAGAGGTTGTCGAGTACATGCTGGATGTCGGTTCCCACATATGGAGTATGCGAAGAAGCAAGGCAAATTTCTTCAGGATTATGGGAGTTCTAAGTGGGTTAATAGCAGTAGGAAAATGGTTTGATCAGATTTGCAACTGGAAAAACCCCATCACCACTGTCCTCATACACATTCTGTTCATAATACTCGTCATGTACCCAGAGCTCATCCTGCCCACCATTTTCCTCTACCTCTTCTTGATCGGTGTTTGGTACTACCGGTGGAGGCCGAGACATCCTCCACACATGGACACTCGTCTGTCACATGCAGACTCCGCACACCCTGATGAACTCGATGAAGAATTCGATACATTTCCGACATCAATGCCTGGTGACATAGTGAGGATGAGGTACGACCGGCTGAGGAGCATTGCCGGGAGGATTCAGACAGTGGTCGGGGATTTGGCAACTCAAGGGGAGAGGCTGCAGTCTTTGCTTAGCTGGAGAGACCCAAGAGCCACTGCCCTGTTCGTCTTATTCTGTCTGGTAGCTGCCATTGTGTTATATATCACACCATTCCAAGTGGTGGCCCTGCTGAGTGGATTTTATGTGTTGAGACATCCCAGATTCCGCCATAAGCTTCCTTCTGTGCCACTGAACTTCTTCAGGAGGCTGCCTGCAAGGACTGACTGTATGTTGTGATGACAAGAGTTGGAGTCGAAGCCTGTGTCACCCCTCTGACTCCGATTGCCTTGGACTGAGCGACGCCAGTCATCGGTTTTTTCTGCTTTTGCCTTTTCAGTTATATAATCAAAGACAGGGAGAGGGGGAAGAAAGAAAGCAATAGCACAGCCTTGTTTGCTTCTTGCATCTAGAGTGGCTAATTTTTTGTTCTTTTATGTGGATGAATATGTGTATTCCCTTCTTTTTCTTCTTAACAAAGCCAATGCAGTGGCATGTGGGGTTTTTTTTTTCTTTTCTTTTTTATCTGTTGATGTGATAAAATAGATATCTTTCCTTTCCTGATCAAACAGACCCTTGTGTTAAATAATCTTTCCATGTTCATATAATGTTGTAACTCTGCCTCATTCCTAATTGAGCTCTTATGATGTATTTGCTATGAGATTTGTTTGGCTGCTGGCTTTGAATCATCGTTCTTTCACGCACCACCCGATGGATAGGGCGTGTAGATCCAAGATTGCACTCTCATGGTGGAGGGGTGTGACCTGTCTGCCCCTTCCATCAATATGGTGAGCTATCATCGACGTACACACCCTCCCCTCAAATGCGACATTTCTCCAGAGCGACCATGGATATACACGCCACGGGTGCCCCTCGAGGCCTCTCTCGTCTCCATCGAATGGAGCGACATGGACGTATTAAGTTTTTGGGATTTAGAGCTTGTTGTGATTGGTTGGTTGAATCTTTATGTTTAAAGAATGGTAATATGGACTTTAGTGACAGCGACTTGTTAGCATAGATTAATGTAGAACATGGACAAGTGCATACGAGACACGAGGTTGTCTGGACAGTGGTAAAAGCATAAACTCTGTCGGTCAACTTTAACCACAAATCCTGTTTTCCACACTGCCAAATCAACATTTTAGTTTAGAAATGTATGGCTAGCAGCAAAGCTCAAATCTTTTAAATATTGATTTTCTTCCAGGAAAAAGAAAAAAAAATTAACAATCAAATAAAAAATGGTTCTTATTTGTTAATTATATGATAACATTTTTAATATGTTTATCTTTTGTGGTCGTGGCCCATTGGATATTTTTTCAATAAGTTCCCGATGCTTAAAAAAGTTTCAATTTTGTTTTTTCATATTTTAAGGGTGGTCTCAACTCATATCATGTCGTGTTAATTTATGATTGATCAATTTTAACATTAAAAGATGTTAAAATATAAGGGATATTTAACTACAAGTTTTGCTTCTTAGGGCTAAAATACAAATAAACTTGGCTTTTGATTTGCTGGGCTGTAGAAATGTATACATGTTCTAATATTCTCTCTATAAATTGATGGTTTCCATTCCGAGTAGAAATAAAGAAGCAGCTGTCAATGTTTTGATAAAAGTGATCCTTGTGTTTGTTAAGTAATTAATGTAGAAATTTGGAAGTAGTTGTCTTCATTAATAGTATATTAAGTTAAAATTAAAGTCTTATTCAACATTAATAGATCACGAATGAGATATGCTAGCTAATTTCTTGACTTTTGAAGAATCTAAGGAGTTTTGAATTTGGAAATACATAAAACATAGGGAAAAGCATAATGACACCAAGACATTAGAAAATTTGATTGCATTGTCAAGTTTTGGAACCAAGAAAATACTAACTTAGTGATATGTTTGAAGTATGTGGAGAATATGTTGGGATTGGTGGAGTCAAAACGATGTCGGAACGCGCTAGGGACAAGTCCGGATTAAGTTGGGACGCGTCGAGATCGAAGCAGGATGAAAAAAGAGGAAAGCAAGATGCTGCAGGCCATAGCCCGAGAAGATAGCACCGCGACACTGTCTTGGTGGGCACGCGGGCCCGTTTTTGCGTCCGTGGCGCCATGGTACCGGGGACAGCACTATGGCGCTATGTCGATGTTTATAAATTGTAGTTTTTTGGGTTTTAGGGTTTACCGGTCGAAAGAGGGATTTTTAGCAGCCGATTTTCAGAGAGTTTTGGCAGCTAATCAATGGCAGCGACTCGAGCATTGGTAGATACATTGGGGTTAATCAAGATCGACATTATTGGGGTAATTGTATCTTGATTCTTGTGAGTTTTCATTCCTATTTCTAAGTATTAATTGTGTTAAAATACTTAGAAGCTATGAAGCTTTTGTTGAGATCTCTAGGGGATATTTTGGAGAGTGTTATTATATCCAATCATTAACAATTATTAGTGAATTACCCACATCTGAGTGGAAGACTGGACGTAGCCCTTAGTGAACGAGTATAATTGGTTGTGTAGTTTTCTTCTTCTTTACAGTTTTTGTATATTGTGGTTGTATTTGGATATTTATCATGTGGAAGGAGAAATTATAGGTTAATTTCCCAATAGTATATTCTTAGTTGCCCTCTATGTTATTAGAACATGCGAGGATATGATATGAGCTATGTGAGTGTTACCTTAAGTGCTAGAGCCGTTTTAATAATTAGAGTTTGCATCGACCAAATGTATCACACTAGCGTAAAGTTGAACTCAAGTTCTTTTCATTTATAGGGACTAGTTTGACAATAATTCAAACTTTTCCAGTTCTATGGGATGATGCAGTGGCAAGGACATGCGGCCTTGTGGTATCACCAAGGTTTGAGATATTAATATTGATGGAAATGTCGAGCTCTCGATTTTACGGACATATCGATATCGACGGATATCTCAGGAAAAACTATGAAAATTATGGATATTGATGCAAATTTTTTACATCAGTAGATAAGACTTTAATTGTAGCTTAACTAGCCCTTAATCGATCACTTTTGACCATCATATCTAACTACATAAGCAATATACTTATGAAAATATCGTTGAACGTTGGAACAAAATCATATATACGTACATGAAAATTATTTGAATCAGTAAATTAAAGTTATTCCTGCTCCGATTATGTTTTATCGATAATTTATAATTTAATCAAGTATTTAGTTACATAATTGAATTGAAATATCAATAGATATAAAAGGGGAAATAATCGTGGAAATTTTGAAAAATAAAATTTATTATATACAAATATTATGGTGATATAATTTATAAATACCAAAAAGGTTATCTTTTCTTTTAATTCAAATAAACATACATAAAGCTTAGGAATAAAATCTCAAATTTGAATGGTCAAACCTCATTATTAGATAAGATTTAATTTGTTCGGTTCAATTATTTATAACCACGTTTGCCATTCTTAGTGTTTTCACAAGAGATGAACAAATCCAAATATATATAACTTTTTTTTTGCATTCAAGAAAAGATGAATAAACATATAAAATTACTTGAAAAGAGTAGGAAAACAAAATGATAAGGAAAATAAAAAATGGAAAATAAAGGTAAAAGTCTAACTAATCAACTAGTTGAAATGGAAACAAACCTTAGTAAAAAAACAAAACAAAACAAATGGGTTTCAAATTATTTAGAAAAAAAAATATCAATTCCTAGATTATCTCACCCAAATAAAATCAATTCCATTTTTTTCTTGCTGGTGGTGGATATATTTTTTCAAATTATTTAACTGAAATATCTGAATGTCTATCTTTCCAAATTACTTAAAAAGAAAATCAAATTTCTAGACTATAATTTAAAAATAAAAAAAATAAAAAATAATATAGAAGAAGGTCGATATTTGGTCGACATATCCTCGACATATCTTTAACATATCGATGACAAAGGAGATAAACAATTTTTTATCCTCATGTCGATGTCGAACCTTTCGACACGTCGAACGACGTTTAGAACAATGGGCTTGATCATATTGACTTTAAAGTAGTAGGGTAGAGCCCAAAAAACTCTCCCTCTTGACTTTGAATAAAGGTCAACCACAAGCAAAGTCTTAATCATCCATGTTCCTCTCTTAAGATAGATTTCTCACCATTATTATCTTAAAATGCGAAGTTCAGTAATGTTTCTATTTCTATTTTTGTGGTTCGTTTCTTATTTTCAATTTTGAGAAACATAAGTCCTTGGTAACTATTTTTGTTTCTCACGATTCTATTTTTTAAGAAACGTTTCCAAAATTATATTCAAATTTTTTAAACTTCTTGTTTCTTATTTTTCGTTTATTTAATTTTTTTTCTAAAACATAAATAAAAAATATTATTTTATTATTATTAACGCATAATAAATATTAAAAAAGTAAATATAATATAAATAAATTTGAATATTTAATTAAAAAATATTTACTTTTTTAATTTAACATTTTAAAGAACGAGAAATAAGAAATGACTTATCAAATAAGTTTCTTTTTTTTGTATAATGAAAAAAAAAAAAGTTTACCAAAGCAGTTTTATTTTAATTCATTCAAAAGGGGAGAACCAACACCATAAAATAGAAACAAAAAACAAAAAATAAGAAATAATTGGATGTATTTATTGATGGATTATTTTCTTCCCCCTCCCCCTACTTAATTTTAAAATACTTCAAGAATCCATGTTCCTAAAAATAGAGAATATTGATTTAAAAAATCATTCACGAAGTTTAATAATCTTAATATAATGTATAAAGTCAAAAGAATAGGAGGACATTGATGGATGTTTTAGACAACCTTATTTTATAAATCAAATTTTGTCATACAATGAACTTGGTCGTGCCAATGTTCAATCATTTTTCTCCAATCATCTGCCGCCGTACCATTGAAATTAATTTACATGAAGCTTTTAATATTCTTGGCCACTATATCAAATTGCAACAGAAAAAAAAATTACTTTTTTAATTCATACATTGTTTCCATAATTATTAAGCCAATTATATATTAAAATTAATTTATACCCCCACAATAACATATAATATAATGAGTAGTTTCACCGACACGAGCTTAGCTCAGAGATAATTGACACCTACCTCTGATCGAGACCTCAATTTGTACTAAAAAACATATAATGAATAGTTTTAAATTACATATATATAATATGTTGATGAGATGTAACACTTTTTCTGGTAAGAATTAAATTCATGAGACTATAAAATAAATTATAAATATATAAGTTTTTTCATACGTATGTGTGTGTATTTATAAAAGTGTTCAATTTTTTAAATACAAAATTGAATGGAGAACCTATTTCTCCATTTAATTTTTGTGGTGTATTTTCCTTATGGTATATGAGGATCAAATTAATTAAGTTAAAATTAATCTTTCATTTTTCAATATGATACCAATGTATAGTGGCAGATAAAAAATTTTATGTCTAAGGAAGCACGTAAAGCATATTTTTAAGTATAAGATATTAAAATCAAATATAATCAATCGGGTTGTAATTAATTTTCTTAATAAAAAATTATGACTTTCTAGTTGTAGTTATCAAATATATACTATGTCAAAGAGAATGTGATAGTTTGTAATATAGATTTGGTTTAATTAAAACTTCATGGATTTTTTTCTTAATTAATCTCTATTTTTGTTATTATAGATTTTTTTTAATAACTCATACATTTAAAATATAATGAAAAATTATTAAATATTAAGAATTAAATATATATTTTTCTAGTATATTGTGTGGAGGTGGGGATTCGAATTCTCAACCTCATAATTGGATATATATACCTTAACCTGTTAAGCTATGTTCTGGTTGACAGAATTAATTATAATTTAAAATTTAAAAAATTACAAAACTTATATATAATATATACAGATCAAATAAAATAATAATAAAAGCTTTGCAGTTAAAATTAACTTTCATATATATTAAAATATTTTATTGATAAACTTAAATTTGTGAAAATTTACAAGGTTCATGTCAAATTGATAAGAGAGAGAGAGTTTAAATTATTTACTTCAAATACAAAATGAACTTTCGATTCAATTTTTTCTGGACAAAAGTTATCGAATGAAACATTGTGATTCAATGTTGCCTAACATGGTTACATTCAGATAACGTGATAATAATCAAGATTTTAAATATTCAAGTAGGTGAAAATGTCGAGATCTCTAAATTTTACAAAAATGTCAATGAAAATATCGATAGAAGTTGATGTCAATAAATATTTATAGAACAAATATAAAAAAGAAAAAATTTATACCAAGTATTTAAGTTAACAAATATACATTTTTAACCTTTTAAAATAAGTTTAAATTATAAATATTAATATTTCATCTATTTTTTTTACGATACTATGAAAATGTCAGTTTGTCCCTTATTTTAATGTCGAATCCATAAATACATGAAATGTTGCTGGAAATTTAATACTTTCCATCGATTATTATCAATTTATTAGGCATATAATTGAATTTAAATATTGATAAAATCCACCTCAAACATATAAAGTATATTTTAAAAATTGAAAGCTTATTGATTAATTTGCATTAAAAAAAAATTTGGTGAAAACGAGTGAGATATAAATATTTAATATTAATAGTTTTTTTTTAATATTAAATAATAGTCTTCCACCAAGCGTGCTCGGTGTCACTCTACATCTCATTGTCAACTTTGGAGTTGAGATTCATAATAAAATTTTAAAATAACAATAACAATTAATTAATTAATTTTTTAAATAAAATGAATATCTAATTGAGTCAATTGCATACGTGTTATTTCATACCATTTTCAAAGTTTAATTGGCTGCCCTCATATAGACTGAAATTAATTTTTTTTACTTATTTTAAAGGATTTTTTAATTAAAAAAAATATGATTTATATGAAAAGAATGCCAATAATATAGCATATGATATGACATATGTTACTATTAAACTAATTATCTTTTCCAGTTTTAAACGAATGTGGAATTTTAATTTGACCTTTAGAAATATTAAGCTGATATTTCTTTTTTTTTTCTTGGAAATTTATCTATAATGGAAAATAGGAATTTGTTATTCAATTTTAATAGCTATCTATTCAATAATTGAAACTTTTAAAGATAACAATGTTATGTATTGATGATTTTATTTATTTAATATTTTTTGGAACAGTTACAAATATGATAAAAACGTTGAGTAAAATTAGTAAAATAGCAACCACATTTAATTTTTCTAAAAATAGCACTTTAAAAAGATGGAGGTTCAATTTTAATATATATAATTTGGGTATATATCTGTAATATATCTTACTACTGATATATGTATGTGATATAAATATGACATACTACTGATATGAGTGTCTGATATACTTGTAATATGTACTATGTGATATACATCTTATATACTATTGATATAAATGTCTGTGCAATATGTATGTATTTACATATAATATAATACTGATATGAGTGTCTGATATACTACTGATTATGAGTATCTGATATACTATTGATACAAGTGAAAATTTTTGCTATACTTAAAAAATTTAAAAACAGGTAACATATTTTCAAATATATATATAAACAAACAAAATAAGACGATTTGTTTGATCTAAACAACAAATAGATATTTGTTATACTAAAAAAATAAATATGGATTAGTTGCATTTTATAAATTAAATTAGTTTGGGGTTATTAATAGAGTAACTACACAAAGGGTGCAATTAAAATACGTATTTTACAGCAAGTAATTTAAAACTTTATAAAAATAGCCTAATTTTATTTAAGTTCAAACATAAAAAAATTTAATTAATAAGAAAAAAGAATCAAGTTTGTATTATTATTTAAAAAAATAAAATAAAAGTACAGTAATTTTTAAAAATACATAACATATTTTTGTCAATCTAATGCAATTTCCTCTTTATTTTATTGGTTTTGGTGAGTCGTACTGTTTTTATTTTTTTAATATTCCAATTAAAATATACCAAAAACTAAAGTCTCATTTCTCATTTGTTCTAATGTATATATTTTTAAAAGTTAATTAAAAAAAAAAAAAACCAAACCCTTAAATTACCAGTGGGATTATTTGGTTAGTTCTTCATTATTTGATGATTTTTCAAAGCCTTTATGATAGCGACAGTCCATTATTTCAAAAAGTCAACGGTAGAAAATTGTTTTTTTGTTTTGTTTGAATTTTAATATATATTTGATTTGTTTTATTAAATTGGTATTTGGATTTAATAATTATAGCCTATAGTGGTGCAAGTCACGCAAGCCTTTGTAAATATCCAATTCTTAAGTTTTTTTTTCACTTTTTTTCTCTTCTATTTTGAAGGGCATATTTGAATTAATCGTGATACTTTAAAGATAGACTAATATGTATATTATGTTAGTATCTCGTTAATAATGTTAAAATAATAATAATAAAATTATAATCTTAACAAATAAAAGGGTGTATTTGCTTTTAAAAATTTAAATATTAAGACACCTGACTTAGACTAAATTTATTGTTTAATCTATATTCAATCAAAATTCGAAAACCAATTCTTGATTTTTTATTACTTAGGTGTAAAAGAGTATCTAATAAGTATCAAATTAGTATCTAATAAGTATCAAATTATGTAACAAGGGGACAACATGATCTCAATGTGAATTTAAGAAAAAGGTAAATTTTGAAAAATGTAAAAAATATTGGAGTGAATTTGGTAACATTCTCATTTCGTAATTTATTTTTTTTAATTTTAGGAAACATATGGAATCATAATTGTTGTGTTTCTTGGTTTTTATCTCTCAAACTATGCTTCTTTTTTTTTAATTTTAGGAAACATATGGAATCATAATTGTTGTGTTTCTTGTTTTTTATCTCTCAAAATATGCTTTTATAAAATTATTAAGAAATTTCATAATATAGCATCAATTTTAGATGTATTCTAAAAATGTCACAATATTTTATTTTTCTAGCATGAGCATTAAACGCATAATAAATGTAAAAATAAAAAAGTTGACATGATAAATTTTGAATATTTGAATTAAAATTTTATATTTTGTTAATATAAAATTTTATAGAATTTTTAAAATAGTCACTAAATGTATTTTATTTATTTTTCTAATAAAAGAAATTACCAGACAAAAACATTCTATAGAATAGGTTCTCAAGTTCCAATTTTATGTAGCAATGTTTGTTGGATGTTTAGATGACATTGGCATCAAATCCTTTGTCTTAAATCACTATTTGACTCACTCTCTTGCATCTTACGTATTAAACTATAGATTATATTTTATTCATAAAATATATTTGATAAATTTCTATTATTAGTTGCCTAAGTTCAGATGATTGCCATACTTTGGTCTCATAGACAGTGCGGGAATCTTGTAAATTAGTTGGGCCCAAAGAAAAAAAAAAGGAAGAAAATAATAAATATTTCATATTTAATATCTTTTGCTAGATAAAAGAATTATACTACAAGAGAGATTACCCTTCAAGCTATTTTTAGAAAGAGAATGTTTTAAAATTATTTTAAAATTAAATCTATAAATTGAGCTCTTCTAAAACTATATATACATATATGTTTATGATTCTACTACTTTAATAACATCAATTCTCTAGTTAAATAATAATTAAAAGGAGAAATTGTACTATGTGGAAAGATAAATGGAATATTTACTGTCAACTTAGATCATAATTAGTATAACAGTAAGTAAATAAATTTCATCTTATTTTTTTTTCTTTATTGCATTGAATTTTTTTAGTACTGAAAATTTAAACCCACGATTTTTTAATTAGATAAATATCTTAACCAGTTGAGTTAGGTTCAAAATTAACTATTACATTAAATTTTAAAACTTAAATTAGTAATGAAATTAATATCCTTTTTCGATCCCTCAGAAATTTTGTGCCTACAATGTGTGAACGAGATTACTACATTCATATGGTTGAACGAGAAAACTACAGTAATTTTTTTTTTGACAGATAGAGTGTGTTAAAGTGTTATTAGTTGGGTTTGGAGACTTTATTTTTTTTAAAATTATCTTTAATGCAAATTGGGTTTAGGAATTTTGATATTAAACCACTTGGATGAAGTCGATCACGTCGTTTAAAAAAACCATGATTATCGTTGAGATAAGAAACATTATTTCATTTCCGACCTCTCCGATGAGCGAAGATATGATATCTTCCGAAGTGTCATGTTATCGATTATTTCAAGAACTCGTTCTTGTAGGAGGTTTCTTCTACACTCCGATCAATACTGGTTGTCTGATGGTCGTTAATTTGTTTTGTGTGAATCAATATTTTTAGTAGACGGGTTATTTGGATTTCCACATTTGTTTTGTAGGGATGTAAGATATCCAAGTATCTTATGATTAAGATGTTTGCCATCTAACCTGTTTTAATTTGATTGTCGTCTTAAAACATGAGTTTCTAAGGGCTCATTTAGTAACGTTTCCGTTTCTTGTTTCTCATTTTCAATTTTATTAAGAAACCTAAACATTTGAGAAACTATTTACATCTTATTGTTTCTCATTTTTAAGAAACAATCTAATAAATTTTATAGAAATTTTAGAAACAACGAAAATAAGTTTATCGAAAGGCAACCAACGAAACAACCACGTGCAATCATCGTCAGAAGCAGCCCACCTCGAGTTCGACTCGACAGCCTGCAAGCATCACCCTCGCTCGATGGAAGGGCGTGGGTCTCCGTCCAATCCAACTAGAAGTCGTTGGAATCCTTCACCTTAAGCCGCACAGTTCGAGCTTAAGTCAATCATATTCCAAATATTGGAGACGATGGGCCAGTTTGGAGGATTGGTTAATGAACATCCTTATTTCTTCTTCCCATTTCATTCGGGCATAAATAAAGATTTTGTTTTGTCATTTTAGAATCAATGGATGTTTGGGAACCATGCAATTCTATTTTTTTATTAAAAAAAACAAAAATGAGAAATGAGAAAGTTACCAAACGACCCTAAAAATTCTCTTGAATGCATTATCTATTTACATTTTTGTTTTTCATTATTTTTTTCATATATATTTTTCATCTGATTTTTAATTTTATAATTTAAATAAATTAATGTACTTATTAACTGATAAAAAAACTTTATGCAATTAAGTTGTTTATATATTACATTTACYTATAAAATAAACTTCAATTATATTATATAAAAAATCTCTATTTATTTTTAATATTTTGGATGAATTATTATTAATAATATGAATTATCATAAATATATAATTTTAAAGAAAAATGAACATACTTTTCATATTTCTTTCATAAAAAAATATAATTTAATAATATGATAAATAAAATTTTATTCAAGATAAAATCAATTATATAATTTTATATTTAGAAAAATATTAAAGTTGAAAATAAAATTTATATTTAATATTAGTTATTTTTTTAAAATATCTTGGTTCTATAAAATAACGTATAAAAATTATTATATATAGAATTAATAAAAATAACAAAATATTAAACTAATAAAGAAGTGTATTATATAAATACAAATTATATTAAATTAATATATAAGTTATATGACTATTCCATTTAGTGACATTCTAGAAATTTAAAACATTCTCAAGCATAAATTTTGCAAAACGGACCTAGCATAGTTATCCAAATATTTCCAATGCATCGTTATAAAGTTTCTTGTAAGGTGTAAGTCTCGTCAACTTTTAAGATTATTCTATTTTAGTTTTCAAGATTATATCTATTTTAGTCCCTACACTTTTAAGTTTGTTTCATTGTGACCCACCGACTAAAAAAAATTAGTCTTTGAACTTTTAAATAATATTAGCTTCAAGGGTCGCCACATTCGCAAAGGACACGAGACTTTGTGGTATCACCCCACTCAAGTCTTGTGTTCAAACTTTTGGGTGAATTTAATACAAAAAATCTTTGATGTTTCCCGAGTCTGAGACTCGGGACGGGTACGAGTGCTTCCAATTATAAGGGTAAAAAGCTAAAGACCCATCAGATTATCAAAAAGGAAAATAAAAAACAAATAAAAAACAATATTATTTTAGTTTATTACTTTTTTTAGCACCACGAAGGTGGGTGAAGGAATAGAACTTATGACATCTTGATCATATACAAAGTATCATTTATCGCTGAGTTAAGTTCATATCAATTATTTTTGTCTATCATTATTATTTAATAGATAGAGTCTCAGGTTAGGAAAGCCCAAATGTATAGACATAGTGAATATTAGAGGTAGAATAATAAAAAAAAAACATGTTCATTTTTTTAAAGCTAGATATTTAGACAGAAGGTTAAATGACCAAAACTTTTTTTTCAAAAAAAAAAAAAATTCAAACACAAATAAAATAGACATTTTAAAAATTTCAGCAAATTAAGAAATTCTATAATTGTTCAAAGAAAGCGTAATAAGTTGAATTCACACCCATTAAAATTGACTTATTCAAACTAATTTCAAGAACAAATAATAATTTTACTTTAGTTCCTAAATATTAAAAAAAATTAAAAAAAAGATAATATATATTTTTATTTTTATTTTTATGTGCAGTTAGAAAGGTCCTTGTGTTCCGGAGTGGTTAGAAGACCAAGAATAGAAAAATCGCGGGAAAGGTGGGGGCGGTCCTGTGGGTCCCACCGGCTTCTGACAACAACTTCAGAACTTAAATCCTCAGCCGTCAGATCACGAAATCGGGACCCACTCTCTAACCTCCTTGACGAGATCAACGGTTGATATTTCCGCCACGTCATAGGTCAACTGTTCTAATTTTGCAGTTTCCCCGTCAACTGCTTCCTTACGATAATTAATAATAAATAAAAATTATAATAATAAAAGATTAAATGAAACAACAAACCTCATTAAAAATACCCTCGTACTTGGCTTTCTTTCTTAACATTATATATATACCTATTTCAAAATTCCTACTTTACCCCTCTCTTCTAGAGAGTTTTACCGCTTCCTTTTCCTCGCTCTACCTATTTGGATCGTAGGTTTTGTTTAACGGATGCGGATATTAAATACTCGAGAGTTGAACGTTCGATGATGCGGATATTCTGTTTGGTCGATGTATGTGAGTATTAAATTCTCGAGAGAGTCGTTGAGTGTTGAAAATGTAAATATGCGGAATATTGAATACCTGCATTCGATACGTTAAAGATGGTTCATTAATGAGCAATAAGCCAAGAGTATGCATTAAGAAAATAATTAATATATACAACTCTTTTCTATCGTTTTTCGAGGGGAGGAGGAAAATACCATGCATAAAATTTTGAGGGTGGTTCACACGAAGAAAATTATATATTTAGAATTTTAAAAAGTAGAACTAGAAAAAAAAAGGGAAAGAAAATTTTCACTTGTTAGCATTCTAAAAAGTAAAAATATAGTATAAGTGTGAATTCTCTTTATATGATATTTGAATTTAAATTTATTTTGGATTAAGTTATTTTATAAAATCTTTAACTTTTTTATTATATTTGAAATACAATATTTATTCTAGCTATTTAGATAAATGTCTCATTAAAATAATAGGTATACTTATAGTTAAAATCCCAATCCCAAACACATAATTTTTTTTTTTACTTTTTGAAAATTACTTTTGAAATTTTAGCTAAACATAAAAAACAAAAAACAGGTTTCTAGAAACTACTCTCTCTCTATCTTTTTCAAAGTTAAAAATTGGGTATGGTTTTTTGAAAGAAATTGCTATCAAATGAAAAAAATAAATAACAAAAAAAATATATATTTTTGATATTCGTAAGTATACGAGTTAGTTTGCATTCCTCAACTAATCTCACGAAACAGCCATGACTCTACACCATTTATTATTAGAAAATATTAGGAATTAGTTCTTAATGTAATTAGTGACCTGCTAAAAATAAAGAAATTATTTTTAATCAACTAGATTTTAATATACACTTATCAAAGTGGGACACCAAGAATAAATTGGAAGCTGATTCTACTTTAGTCTTTTAGTTATATATTAATATTAATATTATTATGTATTAATAATAGAGTTTATGTAGTAAGAAATATAAAATTTTACCTTCGAGATTTGCTATCCTAATTTATGTTGGGATTATGGAGCCAAAACAGGAAACCCATATCCTACAAAGAAAATGATTTATCAACACTATTACCAATTCCTATCGGGAGTAGGATATTGTTGTCTTATAAATATTACAATATTGTTTTCCTATAAGAATTAAGATATTTGGTCTCTTATAAATAGAGCCTTTTAAGGTTTTATTTGTACAGAATACAAATAAAAGAGACTTGAGTGATTGTGGGCAGTGTTGAAAAGGATTCTGTATCTAGTGAGTTTAGTGAGTGTTTTTCATTCCTAGTATAGTGTGTTATAATACTTAGAACCTAGAGGGCTTTTGTTGGGATCTCTAAGATATTTTTGGGGAGAGTTTTGTATTCTAATCCTTAAACAATTATTAGTGAATTACCCACATGTGAGTGGAAGACTGGACGACGTAACCCTTAGTGGTGAACCAGTATAATATACTGTGTCATTATTCTTGTGCTTTTACAGTTTTCTTCCTATTTTCATATATTTTGGTTGTGTTTGGATATTTCTGGAAGAGGAAATTATTCAGGATCTTCAATTTTCCAACCATTTACACATCCATTTATATATAGAGATCTTCGTTCGACGATTATTTATGCGTCAGGAAGAAAAATATCGGGCAAAGTACAAAATTCTTGTATTATACAACAAGTTATCAAAGGTGATTAATAATTTCCACCTCCATCAAACATACACCACACATGAAAATATTTTTCTTTTCCTTTTCAACTCCAAAATGTGCAAATATTTGTCTATTTTGGTTAAATATACATTTTTCTCTAAAATGTTAATATAGCAAATAATTTCGAAATTTTAAAAAATTAAATATTATAATTCAAATCAAACTCGTACTCAAATAGAATACAATTTTCTCGTACTGTATTTGAAAATAATAAAATGATATGACATTTTTTAATCTAAATATTAGATTTATGCTATATTAGTAAAAGAATCTCTTGTTCTCTTAACACATTTATTGATGGAAAGGATTTTTTTATTTCAAAAACAAAAATACATCCATGATAAAATATGAACTTTTTAAATATATACATGTATTAAGAATAAAATTATATATTAACATTGAGTAGTTTATTTTAAATATGAGATTAAATTTAAAATCAACCTTCACTTCTATGCTAATGTTCTTCGTTTATTTTTTTCTACCAAAATAAAGATATTGGAGATTTGTACTCTAAAATGAGTTCTTTTTGAGCCATAATTGTAAGTTGTTACTTTTATATGATTATGTAAAATTGAAATTGAATAGAATGTCGGGTTTTGACAAAATATTGGAATTGAAGTTGTCCCACATTGGAAGAATACAAGTATGGTTTTCATATGCCAGAAGTTGTCCCACCGGAAAAGTACAAAAAGGAGATGTGTTCCAACTACAGTAAAAGGAATTCATGGGCTTGAGTTTTAATCATCGAAATAAAGCCTGGTATACCAACTCTTGTTAACTGAGCAGTATTTGCGATTTTCCCTTGTGGGCCGTGGGAGATTTTTCCCATTATAGAATTTTCTATTTTTAATTATTTCAAAATACTATTATCGCTTTTTTCATTAAACCTCTCTTATATTAAATAAACTAAAGAATACCATATATATATATATAGTATTGATCACATGCTATAATATAAATTTTGAAGCAATTATGGAGATATGGTAAGGAAAAACATATGTTCATAATTAAATAAACCTCTTTTCATTATTTATGTATATAATTTATCTCAAAATAAACAAATACTTACCTGCCCTTACAATAATCTCATGCATTCATTCATTCAATTATCTCCTCCACAATGTTTCTTTCTATGGGTTTTATTTTCTCCGTCAAGCCCATCCTCTGAAAATAGTACTTTGGACCTAAATAATTATAGAATTATGTCATAATATAATTAAAGAGTGAGTTGAATATTGGTTTTTCAATTAAATGTGGAAAAAATAACCTAGCTCACTACTAAATTTTGGGTATGACGAAGTGTCTTGAGAAAAGGTAAACGTTTTATTTTTGGGAAACTAATTGTTAAACGTTCCAATTCATTTTGTAACGTCTCAATTAATCAAACCATTTAAAACATTTCATTGTTTTCCCTTTAAAATTGAAATCCAATTGACAAAAATTTATGAGCATGTTCTTCGATTCCGACGAGTGTACGCTTAAGTTCAAAGTTGAGTTTATCTTGAAAGCAATCGATTTACCTATGATTTAGCACCGTAGTCATGTTGAAATTGCTTTCAAGACAATGGTTCATCCACGTCACAACAATCATTTTCATCTAAATTATTTCTTATATTTCCTAGACTAAATTATATATGCAGGATTGGAAAAATACCAACAAAATTTGAGTCGTAGGAACTTGCCTTCTCTGATTTGAAGAAAGGTCGAAGTTATAATAATCTGCCTGGATCTCGACTATATACCCACCTCAGGGCATACCCATATATTTTATTTTATAATAACTTGATTAATTTGAATCATGATATTAAAAGAATTAATAGTTATATAGATTAATTATTTAAACTAGTATATATATTAAAAGTACTTTTTAAAATATTTTAAAAATATAGTCATACATAAGTTCATTAATATTGATTTCTTATTTGAAGAGGTGAATAAATTTCATGCTGTATGAAGTTAGTCAACAATTGATTAATCTAAAGAAAAATAATTTATTTTTTTAATTATTTTTTTGGTACAAGAAATAATGTATTGTTATATAGTATAATATTGTTGATTTTTTTTTTATAATTTCGAGAAGCTAGCTTACAACCTTTACCAATTATTTAATACTATTATATTATTATTATTCTATTAATAAAATGAAGCAATCAAGTCAACTTAAACTAGAAAGAATATGGGTAATTTCTATCGATTTTTTTTAATCTACGTTGAATTACACTCTATACTTTAAAATTCAATTTCAATTCAAACTTTATACTTCTAAAGTTTCATTATTATTTTCTATATATATATTTTTATTTAAACTTTCCTATTATTAACAAAGAGTAAAATTTCATCCCTCAAATTTCTTGTACTAAAAAAATAAAGATCGAGTAAATAATTCAACTGATCATTTAATTAATTGAGTTGTGTGGTTGAGTCAAGCAAATTTATCAAGTATTATCTATTGAACTCTAAAATAAAGTTAATCCAAACCAATTTTTGGGTTCTTTAGCCAAAAAAAAAAAATAAAAAAAAGTTCATATTACACTTAAAAAGAAAACTATCACATATCATCATATTCGTAAATTATTTTTGTCAATATTGACAAATTCATGTCTATTATAAACCTTTGTTAAGTCTCTTATTATTATTTTTTTAATGTGAGATGACATGTTTGAGCGTTTTGGACTCTGAAACCATATTAATATTGATAGAGTTTCATCTTAAAACTAATTGGTAATGGAAGGAATAGCTCAGATATATTATAAATCTCTGTTAGGTCCCTTATATTTTCAACGTGGGATCCTCGACAATTTTGCCACGTTGACAATGAAAATATTAAAAGCATACCAATAGAATTAAAACTACAATTAAATATAGAACATAGTAGAAATATAATTTAACTAAAATTTAATTTTTTTGTTGTCTTTTAACAAGTTTATTAAACCAAAAGATGGAAGAGATTAGAAAATTGACAATTACTTATTTACCTTAGCCATCTCTCCATTTTCTAGAGTTAAACGAAGCCCAAGAATTGACCATTTAAGAATACTTTGAAACTGAAAATTGGCAACTTTTTTCCATTTTCTTTTGGTTGAAAAACACCTGAAAAACATATATGAGATTTTGAAAATTTCCTCAATAATTGAGTGATGAAAATGTCAAAGAAATGAAAGTGGTTTTATGTTGATTTTTCTATTGCACAACAAGCAAAGTTAGAGAGAGAAAAGCCGCCTGGATTTTTTTTTTTCGCATGAAAAATGTCAAATATATAGTAAAAGAAGAGAAAATGTTTTTTTTATCCAAAGTCAAATGACTACATCTAATTTTAATTATTAATAAAACTTATTCTCACTCTAATTTCATACGTTTGAAATCGATTTAAAATATAATATTACGTTCATCAACTACAAATTTATTTTCAATTTAGTTTTAGGATAGAAACTTCGACATGTGTTATATAACCATAAATGGTAATATGACGTGATATATTATGTATGATTGACGTGTTTAAAAAAAAGACTCAGATATTTATTAACAAGTGATTTTTTTTTTTACTCTTTAAAATTATATTAAAAGTCTTGTTTTTGGACTAATAGTGTTAAATAATATTAATGTTTAATGTTGTTGTTCAAATATGTAAACTAAATATAACCCACCTTATTTTATATATATATATATATATATATATGTTACTAAAGATTTATTTAAACAAAGTTAAAAAACTAAACTACAAACAAATGAGTTTGGGAGGAAAAAAAGATTAAATTATGAATTGAGTCCCTATGCTCGTAACATTATTTTATCTATTTTTATATCTCTTGAACTTTAGATTTAGCTTCTATTTGCATTTTTGGTGTTTTTTTGTTATTAATACTATTAATAAACTGCTAATGTGACATGCAACCCCACGTCACATACGTCAATTCAACTAAAATTTATCTAATGAACATGCCATATAATAGATTGAAAAAAAAAATGACGAGGAGGGTAATGTTTTATTTTCATGTTTTACCCTATTTCCTACCTCTTGACTTGGAAAGAAGTATATAGAGAAAAAAGAAAAAAGAGACGAAGCGTTTCTTCCTCTAGGCGAAGGAGAACGAGAAGAATATTTAAAGAAAGGCAATACTTGCCTACACGCTAGTCGACAGAAGTTCCTACTAATTTTTTTTTGATGTGGTGAATTTTCATTAGTCTATCTCTATTGCATTTAAAAGATAAGTGAAATCCTACTAAAATTTTTTAGGACTAAGAATACAAAGAAATTTATAAGCTCCTATGTATTGATCTGCGTGCACGAAAAATTAGGAGATTTTTGTTTTAGAAAATATTTATCAGTAAGTAGTTATCTTGTCCTCACCCCTATTAAATATTTGACAGAAATACAAAAAGAGAGACGTTTTTACGAGTTGTTTGATCATCACAGTTAAGGAGCCAAATATATATACTTTTCCTTTTAGTTTGAGATGAAAATTTAAACCTTCATCCTGTTCGATAAAATATGTCTTATTTAACCAATTGAGTTATGTTCGGTCAATTTTTTTTTTCTATTTTTTTATTTGTATGGAAAGTCGTTTAATCTCTAGAGAGAGAAAGAGAAGAGAAGCTTTTTTGGTCCATCTTATCTCATTGTTTTCTCATTCAATTCAATCTCTCTCTCTCTCCTCCCCATCCTCCCTCTCTCTCTCCTCATAACCGACTGATCATCTCTCTCTCCTAATTACTTCTCCCTCTCCTCTCTCTCTCTCCTCATATCATTCAGATATGTGAGAAAACAAAATCAAAAGAAAAGTTGGTTGAGAGCTAGCTTCAGCTGGTGGTGTGCCGCCATTAATGGGGTAAAATCCTCAAAAGCACATCAACAACATAAGAAAGAGAAGAGAAGAGAAATCTAGCTCAATTTCAATGGCTTCTCCCAACACCAAAAGCAGCCATCTTCAACAACAACAACAAAACCAACCAGTACTCCATCACCACCAACAACAGCAAATTCTACAAACTCCAAGCTCCTCCTCCTTCAACTTCCAAAATCACCACCTCCACTTCCATGATCATCATCCCAATATTGGCATCAATCTCCCCTCCATCTCCCCAAATTTCATGTACTAATTCATCAACTCTTTTTTTCCGTTTTTCTTTTCTGTTTGTGTGTTGGGGTTTGATTATTTTTTGTGTTGTCTCAGAACCAAAGATGGAGCAGGCGATGATTTGGGAGAATTGGATGATCAAGCCCTTTTTCTGTACCTCGATGGCCAAGAACCCTCCACAGCAACAACAACTCCTCAAGACCAAAGACGTAATTTTTTTGTTTTTTTTCAAAATTTCTCTCTATTTCCTGTTTGGGTTTTCTGAGCCAGATTCTTTCACACCAACAACATGGGATTTTACGGATTTCTTTTAATTGATCTTCTCTGTGTTTTTTCTGTTGTACTTCTTTGACCACAGCAACAGACTA
>NW_019104598.1:58948-72908 GCF_001995035.1 Momordica charantia
ATTTTATTTGGGTCATTTTCAGACACTGAGAAGGCTGGCTCAGAATCGAGAGGCAGCAAGAAAGAGCAGGCTAAGAAAAAAGGTGGCTTTTTTTTAAAAAAAAGCACATTTTTTTTATGTTTGTTTTTGTTTTTATGGCTAATTTTTGTTGTGTGTTTGAATTATTTACAGGCGTATGTTCAGCAGTTAGAGTTGAGTAGGATTAAGCTGACGCAGCTGGAACAAGAGCTACAGAGAGCAAGAACTCAGGTGAGTTTTAATGTTATATAATAAAAGCTGCTTGAGGGGCTTCTCTAATGGCGGATGCGCAAATCTGAAAGCTTTTAAACTGATAAGAAATGGGGCTTTTTTTTTGCTCTTCTTAATGTGGTGGTGTTATTTATTAGGGCATGTTTTTGGGTGGAGGAGCTGCGATTTTAGGAGGTGACCAAGGACTTCCCGCCGGCCTCCATAGCCTCAGCTCTGGTAAGAAAACCCATTATGAATATGAATAAAAGATTAAATTTTTCGTAATCTAAATCAGCTTATTCGTGTTTGAGCTTTTGTATGTTATTTTCGCTCCGATTAATATGGATATTTGTTTGATGGGTTGTGCTAAGATTAAATTGGACGTAAATATTAACTTAAAGTTTTTACCATATGGGACGGTGGAGTAATGGATTTGTGGTCGAAAAGGGATGTGCCTTTCTGGCCGGAGCCTCCTGGGGTGCATGGTCGGAACTTCTCCCTTCATTTGGAGATGAGTCTCACAACGTCGGTTATAGTGTTGACGCCGTTGATACCTCTCGGTAGTAGGGATCCAACTGGTGGAGCCACGTGGCATCGATTCCAAGTTATAAAAAAGAAAAAGAAAAGAGAAACTTAAGTTTTTGGTAATAGTGATTTAGCATGGTATTTTAGGGTGAAGCTACTCATGTTAATATTGATAATTACGAGCTGTTGTGCTAACTTTTTTAAGTCCATAGAAAACAATTAAATTTACTGTAACCTGGGCAAGAGATTCGAATCTTCGATCGGTTGATTAAGTTGAGCTATATTTACGTCAGCAAGTTTACTGTAACTTTTGAAGTTAAATTTTTAGGTATGAGAATTATTTAACATGGTATTTGCCTCCGAAAGTATAGTCATTTTTTTGTTAAATTAACATTGATAACAGCATGTAGGATTTTGTGCACCCAGGTCCAAAATTGAATACCATTAACTTTTCATAAGCTTTTTAAGTCTAACGATAATTTAACAAAACTGTTTACGCTGCAGATGCAGCGGTGTTCGACATCGAGTACGGGCGGTGGCAGGAGGAGCACCACCGGCTGATGTGCGAGCTCCGGGCGGCAGTGCAAGAGCACCTACCGGAGAACGAGCTCCGGCTGTTCGTCGACAACTGCCTGGCCCACTACGACGAGGTTATGAATCTGAAGACGATGGTGGCGAAGTCCGACGTCTTCCACCTCGTCTCCGGCACGTGGAAGACGCCGGCGGAGCGCTGCTTCATGTGGATGGGTGATTTCCGGCCGTCTGAGCTCATCAAGGTACGTTCATTTAATATCATTTCTTTTACTTCCCACCAACCTTCTTCTTCTTCATCGACCCTTTTGCATATAAACCAAAAAATGGAAAAAAAATATATATATATAACTTACGTTTCCACAAAAACAAAATAAAAATAAATGCAACTCTAAGATAATGACAAACCGACATTTACCTGAAAATTTTTGTATTTTCAAACCATGCAATAATTTGGAAACTTGATCAATTAGGTCTTCAAGGTGTAACTTCTCTCCCTATTTAAAAATATTATTGTAGTCTTAGAAATGTTATTTTAAATATATTTTTTTGAGTTTAGATGATTTTTTTAGATAGTGGTTGGACAAAAGTTTAATTTACTTAAATGACTTTAACGAGTCTTGGAAAATAATTTTTTCATCGTATAGCCAAATTTGAAAAATATATATATCAAGCAAATTAAAATATATACGAAATTCAGTCTAAGTTCAACGATAGAAAGTGTGAAGTATTGAAAATATATGTATTTTTGATAGATACATTGATAATATGTCTGAATTTCTTTTTTAAATCATTGAGTTTATATTTATTATGGAATATTTTAAAATGTTATCCAAAAAACCTACTTTAGAGAGACCAAAAAATATTACACTAGTCAAAAGCATATAAGTAGTGAATTCTCCCATTTAAAAATCAATGTTGGAAAATTAGCTTGATTATTATTCAACCATTATGATATTGTGATGGATTTTGTAACTTAAAACTCAAGAAAGCTAAAAAAAAACATGGAGTAAAGGAAAACGATTCAATATAACTGTCACTTTTAGGACCATTAGATATATAGTGAGCAAAATACATGTTTAAGTTCACTAGAACTGTCAGTGACAATGTTCCAGCTGTCATATCAAATAATTTCTCGTTTATAAAGAGAGTATTCGAGTATGGTTAGAACGAGACGGGCAAAAGAGAGTGAGACACGAAGGAAGGTTATTATAGGAAGAAAGGGCAAAATGTCATGAGATGGGATTGCAACAAACTTTACAGGATGTGTTTGGTTGCTGAGAAAATATCCAAAGGGTGAAGTAATAATAAATGACGAAAGGGTATTGAAAGTTTCCACAATATGTAACGATTAGGTATAACATTGTAGAAAGAAAATAGCTCTTTATTGCCAATTTCTTTAGTATGAGAGAGAAACAATGGAATTTGGGGAAGAATTGCATGGCCCTCTCTCTCTCTAAACCTAAAAATTCTTGTTTGGGTGTCACATATATTTTCAGAAAAAATATCATTTCAAACTTTGTCTTCTGAAATATAGCTTTCCAAAAACAATAAAAACAAATGTGGGAGGAATATTATATTCCCCTCTTTCTTCTTAATGTGTATAATGATGAATATAGAAAAATAGTAGTTGCAAAGAATATAAGAGCCGCTTGTTTAGGTGTATTTCCAAACATTACAATATTAAAAAATCGGTTGAAAAATACATTTGGTGTCTATACTTTTGTGAAATTAACGATTTAGTCCTGAACTTTCAAAGGTAACGATTTAGTCCCTTGTATTTTAAAATTGGTTATAACTTAGTCCCTATCGTTAAGAACTAGGTTAAAATTTAACAGAAATTTAACATGGGATAGATGTGTATAAATTAAAAAGCTATGTGTACAGAATTATGGGTTGGTTCAAACTAGATCGGTATAGGGTTTTCGGACAAGGGAAAAGAAAAAGAGGGAGAAACCCATAATTCTGCACAAGTGGCCTTTTAATTTATATACATGTATGCCATGTTAGATTTCTGTCAAATTTTAACCTAATTTTTAAGGTAGGGACTAAACTGTAACCAATTTTTTAATTTTAAACTACATGAACTAAATCGTTACTTTTTAAAGTCCAGTGACTAAGTTGTTACTTTCACGAAAGTATAGGACCAAAATTTGTTTTTTAACCTAAAAAATACTTTGCTTCACTAGTCTTGATTAATTTTGGTCCCCTAAGGATGACGCAGTGGTAAGAACATGAAGTCTTGTGGTATCACCTACCATGAGATCTTGTGTTTGAGTCTTACGCTGGTCACAATGTAAACCTATTAGCGTAAGCCACACGATGTTGATTTTAGAAAATTAAAGTCGAGAGTTGAACTAATAAAAAAAAAATTGTTTTGGTTTTGTGTAGATAGTAATGGGTCAAATAGAGCCATTAACAGAGCACCAAATACTAAACATTTGTGGGTTGCAACAATCAACACAAGAGAGTGAGGAGGCATTGTCCCAAGGGCTTGATGCCCTAAACCAGTCATTATCAGACACCATAACCTCTGATTCATTGAGTAGCCCTCCAAATATGGCTAACTATATGGGACAGATGACCCTTGCCATCAACAAGCTCTCTACACTTGAAGGCTTTGTAAGACAGGTACCCCACATCTCTCTCTCTTTAATAATTTAATTCCCATCAAACTTATGCTATCTTTATCAACTTTTTTTAATATGAAAAGACAAAAAACTATCAATGTTTTTGGTAGACAAAAGAATATAAACCAAGAGTCAATTGGGATTAATTTTTTTTTATTTAATTATAATTTAAAAGGACCTGTTTCAATTTTAAAACAGATATTCGTGATTTGGAAGAAACATTTAGAGTCTATTTAGTAAGGTTCTTGTTTCTTATTAAAAAAATAGAAGTTCCCAGAGATGAGGCTTAAGACTTCAAGGAATATCCTTGAGGTCTTTATGTACGGATACGAGAACAGTGTAAAATTTCTAGAATATTACAAAAACGGCCCTTAATAACTAGTTAAAATGTTTTTTTTCTTTATTTACAAGATTTTTGTGGGTAACTTCACTAATTTTTATGAGTGATTGGAAAGAAATGAGTGGCATTTTTGAGTTGGGGAAACCTACCCCTTCCCCAACCCAAAAGCAACCTCTCTAGCAGCTCCTTGTCTCACTATATGCCCATGTGGTTGGTTGGTTACATGGAATCTACGAATATGTCTTCCACTTTGTCTCATCAATTGTCGTGTCTCATATATATATATGTATGTGTATATATATATATATGTATGTATGAAATTAAGTAAAAAAAATCCAAATTATAGTGTCATAATTTTAGATTTTAATTTCATCAAATTGAAATCTTGAAATCCAATCTAGAAAATAACCCAATACATCATGAATAATTCCAATTAATTACACTCAAAACTAAAACATAGAAATTCTTGAAGACTTTGTTCCTCACAAAATGATGTTGGTCTTCCAAGATATTGTGATTGGATCCATTTCCTTAGGATATTGATGGCAAGTTCCCAAGATTGTTGTAACCGTTTATTATGGGTTAGGGTTTCAACTTTAGAAAAAAAAAATTGTTTTTTCATATCATAACTTAATTACCAACGCAAGTTTATTGGAAACTTTTTTAATACCATAGGATATGTCAGCATCATTTAAAAATGATATAGCGTCAATTAGGATTAAAGAATTATATTATTTATGAAGGAACATTCATAATATAAAGAGAAGAAGCAGGTACACAGAAGTACTAGAAATTTCCTTAACTTTTAAATGGTTAGATGTGATAGGAAAATTTAAGAGTAAGGAACAAAAATTTTTTTTAGTACAACATATAGGGTTGGAGGATGAACTCACAACCTCGAGATATATGTGAATTACTACTAAGCTATGCTCGTTTTGAAAATAGTAAAAAACAAAATTAATTCTCTAAGTAAAAGTTAAACTAAAAAAGAATAGTCAGGGAAGAGAATAATGTTACCTTCGCTTTATGTCTAGTTGTTTTTTTTTTTGAGAAGTATTTTTATTGGATAAGAAACCAGTTTATTGAATAATATGCGCGGCACCTACCACGAAAATAGACCAATATGGGAGACTCCAATTAAAAGGATGTGGCAATATTATAATTACAAAATAAAGTGGATTTGGATAAAATACTTTTCCAACTAGTACTTTAAAAGCATAATAATGCTTATTTTAAAACAAGTTCTTAATATTTTAGACATTCTTGAAATTATTTTTAATTTGTAAAACAACCACTTTTAAAAAAGTTTAATTAATGGGTCAAAACAACATTTTGAATAATGAATATATATTTCTAAGCTCACTATTTATCAACCTAATAAGACTATATTAAACTTTTAGATTGCTAGAACCCTGTAACATATTTCTTTTCTAAATAATATTGTTCGGAATAGAACTAGAGAAAAAGGGCTACAAAATTAGACTATGTAGGCCATTTTATCAATATTTATGGGATTACATCGACAATAAGAAAAGTAACCCACATATATTATAAATCCTTGTTAGATGATCCCTTATCATTTTAATGTGACATCCTTAACATGTCCTTTAAGATCTTGTTCCGATACCATTTTTAGATCAGATGCTCGTTTAAGCTTTTGGACTTTTATTATTATGTAGTCATATATATCCTTATATTTTCAACATTTTCTTTCTCCCTCCATATATTTACCCATATTCTTTTTTGACATGTCAAATAACTTGTTAGGTTTGGGTTTTGTTAGTATTAATTATAATATATAGTTAGTTGGGATCACATAAAATAAAGTTTGGTGGCATATGTGAGTTTAATAATATATATTTATTTTTGGTTATAATATGATTTGTAGGCAGATAATTTGAGGCATCAAACTGTTCATCGATTGCATCAAATGCTGACAACTCGTCAAGCTGCAAGATGTTTGCTAGCAATTGCAGAGTATTTTCATCGGCTTCGAGCTCTGAGCTCTTTATGGTTGGCTAGACCAAGGCAGGATTATTGACTTTCAAATTACCAAAATTTACACCAAAATTACACCCTTTATAAAACTTACCCAAAAAATATCTTTCCTTTTAACTTTTACTTTCTCTCTCTCTATCTAAGATATATATATAGAACAATAGATATAGATAAATAAAATAGTTCTTCGTGAAGCCATTCTAACTGTCTCTTTCTCTGAAGTAATTATATGTAGAAGAATAGACAATCTAGATGAATACGTCTTAGTTCTTCATGTAAAGTATTGATTCTCTCTCTAAATTCAAGTATAGAACAATAGAACATAATAGATATGGAAAAATGAAATAGTTTTTTATGAAGCTCCCTCACTCACAGTATAGAAAAATAACAAGCGACGTATAATGAAAATGATTTATTTTGAGTTCTCGACAAGGAGAGGATTTGGACCTCTAAGCTTTTAAGGAAGTAAGTAATTTATTGACAAATTGATCTATTATGTTTTATTAAAAAAAGAACATTATTTTGAATTTTCTACAGCTTAAAAATTTACCAAGCTTAAGATTTTGAAAATATTTTAAGATTTATATTTTATATAAAGAAAATTATAATTGGATACTTTTGTTATTTATGAACATCTTTTAGTTAAATAAAACTATTTTACAAAACTTGTACACATGAATTAAGAAGAACATAAATCATCCGTCAATTATTCGAGAAATGGCCACCAACCCTTCCTCGAACCGGACCCAATTCAACTAACGAGACGAGATAAAGCAAGATGAGCCAACTAATGAGCTACACTATTAACCTCATGGTAGGTAAAATTGAAGCGGACAGACCCCAAAAAGAATAGCGCAGACATATCTCATCTCAAAACCAATTGACAATGAGAGGAGCAACTCATATCTATTTCTTTATCCTTAACATGTCCCATCAAGATCGTGGTTCTTTTGGCTCATCGATTTTGGACGAATCCCATCTTTGAACCGGGTGTTCTTTTGAGCTCCGATACCATATCAATATTCATGGGGTTCCATCTCAAAACCAATTGGCAATCAGAGGAGTAATTCATATCAATTATAAACCATTGTTAGGTCTTTTTTATTTTCAATATGAGATCCTTAACACTCCTAAACATGTACGATTTAGCCACTAAATTTTGAAAAATAGTTTTATTTAATCTATGTTGTTACTTTATGGTACTATACAATCACCAATGAATGGAGAACCAATGGCATTGATAAGGAGGGGATTGAAGGAGAGTGGGTAAAAATGTAAATTTGTAAAAAAACAATGTGATGTTAGAATAATAAAAATATAACAAGTTATATGTCATGTTATTAGCATTAATAATATCATAAGTTTAAGTCTAAATATATATTTTAGTGCCTGGTTTTTTTTCAATTTAATTTTTATTGTGATTCTAAAAGTTTAAATTGAATCTTTTATGTTTTAACATTTTTGGAATGTCAAAATTGATTGAGAATAAACCTACCAGACATGAAACTTTGAGCATTAGTTCAATTGATTAAGTTATATTATAGCTCTATTCTAAAGATTGTATCACAGGTTTGACGTACATCTCTCACATTGGAAGAAAACAAACCTACATGACATGATGATTTGTGAGTATATACAAATTTAGAGGAAGAATTAGTCACCTAGGAGAGAGAAATTTTAATAGCTCCTCCGGATTTCTAAATAAATTTGACAGAATTTTTCACTTTTTGTCTTTTAGATGGTTTACTTCATTCTCTAAATATCTTCTTACTTACTATATCATGTAAACTTATCATTAGCTAAATTTTCAACATTCATCGATGAAAAATATATAATAAAAACATTAAACGTTAGGAAAAGATGAGAACTAATACAAAAATGCTTAAACATTAGACACTAAAATATATATTTTTTAAAAGTATCCAATCTGCTTTATATTATTATGATAGACTAAATTGAATTATTTCGTAAGACTCAAGGGCCAAATTATAGGTTTTAAAAATTCAAGACCAAATTGGCATCTTTCCCCACCATCTTAGCCTATTATTGATAGGGATTTGACGGACGGATGTCGAGGTACTCCTATTGTTAACACCGTAAAATATTCCTACAAATTATGACATTCGCTCAAAATGTCATGAGCAAATATATCGTGGCAATTGTCCAACCTTATTTTGGCTATTGAATTAAGTATTCTCGGTATTCTCAAATAAAAAATATGTAGACAACAAATCTAAGAACTTTTTTCTTCAATTGAAAAGTAAGAAACTAGCTAACAAATCATGAAAAATCCGTCTCCTAGGGATGACGTGACAAGGACTTGAGGTTTTGGAGTACTAATACCTACTTTGAGGTCTTTAGTTCGAGTTATGCGTCGGTCACTCAATATTGTTCAATCCATACAACGAACTCCAATTATAGAGATTCATTAACTAAGCTACGCGACATCGATTTTAGGAAATAAAAAAAATCATGCAAAATTCTCATATAGATTAACATTAGACTTTCCCTTTTTATCTCAAGAGAGATTCTTTGATCAATTAGATAAAAGACCTCCACTAGAACCAAAGAAATATGCATTGGTTGTGCAATTTTCTTTCTTTTTATTTTCAATGGGGCAGTTGTTCTTGTCTAATAAACTAAAGAACACTTGTCTTGAAGATAATTCAGAGTCAAATGGAGCAGATATTATTTTATTGAAGAGATTAGTTAATTGATGTGTGCTTAATTTGGAAATATTTGAAGGTTTTGAAGGACCACCAAGAAGATTAGTGGATTTATTCTTCATGTTTGGTGGAGTATTAGAAATTTATATTGTCTCTCTCTATGTTTCTAGCAAAATTCAAACTTCTTCATCATATATTATAAATATAGGAAAAATAGAGACAGATTAGAGAAGAAATAATGAGAAAATATAATTGATTAGGTTCGTACATGAATGATTAGTTTTATTGTTTGGTGTTTGAAAATTATACCATAGGCACTTTTATCGCACATCTAATCTAAATAATTGCAAATTCGTCACATGACATACACAAATATAAGAACTTATATATTACTGATATATTTTATATTAAGTATCAATTGTATATCATTAATATACTTTATTTTGGTATATTGATATCGGTTGTAGATTCATAAATAAAACAAAAATAGTATATCAATCATATTATTCATAGGGATATATTATTTAGACTAAGATAATATCTCGGTATTATACTAAAGAAAAAATTGTCATATTTGAAAATTATTTCTCGAGTGTGACAAATTTATAGTACTAGCTTTGTCATCGATTATAGTTTCCCATTACAACTTCATACGGGAGAGGGAGTAGAGATATAAAAAAGACATCATTTGTGGGGGAGCAAGAGAATGAAAAGACAACTTTTTTTTTTTTTATTACATGAAAAGACAACTTATTGATCATTGTACTTTTGTTTTAGAAAAAATTGTAGGTGTAATTTATTGTTTTACCATGTAGTAATAGGATTGTGATTTTAGAAATATGACAAATTAAAGAAAAAAACAAAATAAAAGTTCACGGTCTATTTATGCATTTTATGTAATTCTCTGTTTTACCTTCCTACATCACTCATTTACGTTCATAAGTAAAACAATATATGATTGATATAGTCTATCGGTGATATTAATCTATCTAATAGACTCATACGAGTAATAGTAACAATGGTAGAGTCTATTACAAATAGATTAATAGACATTTTCAGAACTAGTTTAATCTATTTTATGGGCAGGTTTTGACGACTTTTCCTTTTTTTTCTCTTTTTGGCGGTATATTTACAAATCCAAAATATTATTGCTATATCTGCAATTAATTAAACTTATTTTGTCATATATAAATTAGGAAGTGCTTTTTCTCACTTTTTCTCTCCTCAATGGTCGGTATGGCTTGATGTATATGCAATGATTAGTTAGAGATTTTTGTCAAATTGTAATTAATTGCTTACTAAAATAGTTTTTTATGTGTGAAAAGAAAAATAAAATGATAGAATGAAGATTCTTGTTATTTTCAGTGTGAACAAATTAGGAGGGAAGTTTGACAATACTTAGAATCCTCGAGATGTTTCAGCCTCCATATCTTCTTAACTTGCACATTTACATGAGAAAAATGGGTTTTTTTTTTGTTTGGCCACTGCTTTTTAAAACACTATTAAAGGACATCTATGAAACAACTTCGGTGTGGGCCTAACTTTAAAAGGAAAAAAAATAATGTTACGGGATAGAAATAGGAGGCTATTTGAACGTCAATTCAAACATAGTACAGTGGATAAGGCACATGTTACTATTTCAAAAGTTGATCGTTCAATCTCTACTTGTAATTGAAGATTTTTATACCGAATATTATAGTATGGCTTGGGAAAGGGTTAAAGTTCTAGTCTCAAAGTGAGTTCTCTCGGTTATGTTATCTATACTTATTTTCTTCTTCAAATTCTTTGGCAAGGAATGATAAAGAAATGACTATAAGTATAGATAGAATAAAGTAACTTGATCTATAAAATAAATTTGACAAGTTACTTTACACATGACGCTTTATTATGTCTACTTTGTTTCTTCTACTATTGATATATTACGTCGTGTCGAATTTTATACTATTTGATAAAATATGTCATAATCATAATCTGTTAGCCATTCAATTACAATATTTGTTCAATATTTGTTCAAAATTCAAATATTGCATTTAGAATTTGACCTTCAAGTTATTATTTATTACTTTTTCCTAGTTTAACAACGTAAGGAGTGGAGGTGAAGATTTCAAACTTTCAACCGACACAAAAATATATGTCAATTACTTATATTTTTTTTATTTTTTTCATCGAACACATAACTTGAAGGTGTCAATCAATTATGTTGGCACCTTAAAGTTATTATTAAAGAATTTCTTAAAAATATGTTATTATTAAAGAAATTTTGACTACTTTGACAAATGTTCGAAGAAAGTGATAGAATTATAGACAATGACACATACAACAAATACATCTCTTCATGCAACTTCATTCATAGACCAACTTTCGACCGGGTTCAAATATACATATCACATCATTATTTAATTATTTAATTAAACTAATTTTTTTAATTTAACTTTACTAACAAAAATAAATAAATAAAAGATTAAAGTGGAACTTCCATAAGCAATCTCATCACTGTTTTATAAATTACAATGGAAGTTCCATTCATCTAATGACTTGAAATTAGGAAAAGAGCAGACCCAATCTGATTTACAGGTTGAATGATACAAATGGTGAAGAGGAAGATCTATCCACAGAGATGAGAGAACCGAAGAAAGAAGAAAGAAAGAAAGAAATCAGTTCCTTGTTAACATGTTTGATGAGAAGTTTCGTGTCATAACGGCGACTCCTTCCATTCAAGTCTGTTGAGCCCATCAACGATTGCGCGGCGAAACTCGTCGTTGTGTAGGATGAAGGAAGACACATGACCACCAGTCACCCATCTTACTTCTGAACCAGGCCAAGCTTTTTGGAGCTCAAGGACGGAGTGTTTCGGGATGTAGCCATCGTCCTGAAACCCGAAAGGATTCGACTAAGTTATGAAAGCAGTAAGTAGAAGGGAATAAAATAGCAGCGAACAAACCGTGTTGTAAAGCAACACTACAACTTGAGAGTTCAATTAAAACTAGTACAAGACATTTAAGCTGCTTCTGAAAATGACTGTCTCCTTGGTTGTCTTCATCATTATGTTTTTATTGATGTCATTGAAAATTCTTTAATAAGAAACCAAACTTTCAACCAGAAGAATAGAACAAAAGGCAATATTACCAAGTATCACAAAAGCTTACAGTGACAAACAAATAACAAAAATAAAAGCCCACATGAAGTGTTGAAATGAACCAAACTCAAGACCTGTGTCCGAGCCCCGTCTACCCTGGTAAAGCTCTCGTGTCCGACCAAAATATAACATAAAAAGTCAAAAACCCAGTCTACAAAATAAACCTTTGGTTTTCATAAAGGAAGTTGCAAAATGACTTCCTTCATCATTACTCAACAACTTTGACTAAATGCCAAAGCCATCTTTTTTTTTTATATCCGTGAGTGTCCGGACCAGCTTACGCGCACCTCGACAAATCTCACGGGGTGACCGCTTGACCCTACAACATTTAGTACCGGGAAACACAAAGGAATTACTAATTCCTAAGGTAGCTAGTCATCAAGGGACTTGAACTCATTCCCTCCTAATTAACCCTAGCCCCTTTGAACCAATGAGCCACCCATTATGGTTAAAGCTGAAGTAATCCTAAATATCGCTACACAAGTCGCCCCTGAATTGTCTTGACAAAAAAACCTCAATATTTAAAGCTGAATTCCTAATCTCAATTTAAGCATCCTTGTAAGGTTTTGAGACTACGAGAAGCACCATCCTCCCCCCAACCCCTCCCATAAAAGCTTCCTTACAATTTTCTCTAATTTAGAACAGGTGAAGAAAGGAGCTTTGAATATAGAAAGTAATGCAATTGCCACTTCTAAAGAAATACACTTTCCATCAACTAAGAGCCCTCCAAACTTAGCAATTAACACTGACTATGGAACATTTGACCCTTTTGATTGAGGCCAAAAGTGAACTCCACGAAGCAATGATGATCCTATTTTGGAACTCAAGTACACGTACACAGTAGTACAACCTACAGAAACAGATCCTATTCAAGTAATGTCGTAGGCATGAAAATCCTATTAAGATCATAAATGACTTCAAATCCTATTAAGATCATAAATGACTTCAATCCCTTATTGAACAAGAGAAAATAGTATCATTTTCAAACCATAAATACATCACATTTCAATTTGAAATCTTAGACTAAGCCACTATACGTGCCTCTCAACACGAGACATCCACAGCCACAATAAATAGGAAAGGAGAGAGAAGGTCTCCTTACTGAATCCATTTGGAAGCAGAAATGACTATCAAAGATAGAGAAAGCTGAGTTCAAGTACTTCCCGACCGAGGTCATGGGTTCAAGCCATATGGAATGTAACTCCAACCAAGCAATGATTCCTTGCATATGTACGGGTATGGGGACAGTGCGCCATACCCCCAAGTATAGGGGCATAAAGGCCAAAGGGCTACCAACTCATGGGTAATCAACAAAAAAGGAGTACTTCCCCACCCAAGTCTCCCATTTATAACGTCTCTCTCCCCTTCTCACAAAACTTTTTTTTTATTTTTAAGTAAGAAATGAAACTTTCATTATCAAAATAAAAGCACAAAAGGGAAGATGAGATTTCCTACTTGCCAAGTTACAAAAAAGACTGCCAATTGGCAACTATTTTGAGTTACACCATAATTACAAAATGCTCGTTTCCCACCTCGTGGCTTTTTTTCGCCCAAAAGAAGAAAAACTTTTAGGGGAGAAAAGATACACCAATAGAAGGATTTAATTGGCCAGGTCAAAAAAATATGATTTGTCTACATGTAACCCCTTCTTACACGAGTCTTCAAAATTGGAGGTAGATGCACTTACCCTAAAAAGTCCTATTATTCTGAATCTAGGTGCTCCATGGAGTAGACAAAAGCTTCCTTCACAGAGGGAAATCTCGGTATCCCCTCTAAAACGAGGATTCAAGAAAGCCTAATCCAACAACCCCACAATCAACTAGGCTTTTTTGACCAAATGGAAAGCTTTAACGACGACATTATAATTATAAAAATATTGTCCCATCAAAAGAGATTATACTATAGC
>NW_019104598.1:73618-88088 GCF_001995035.1 Momordica charantia
CCGTGTTAAGTTAAATTTAAACTAAGCTAAAATACTGTATTTTTTATCGAGATAACAATTAAGTCCCTAAACTTTAGTAGATTAAATTTGTAATGAAGGTGTAATAGAAGTTTTAAACAACCGAAGCTTAAAGACTAAATATTTGCTTCAACGATAATATAAGGACTGAAGGTACCTTTTGACTTCCAAACTATTAATGATGCAAACAGTTTAACTTTGCAAATTAGATTTAAGTTCACTTAAATGTTCAGAAAGAGTTAAACCACTAAAGCACAGAACCAGTAACTTCATAATCATAATCACAAGGCATCTAGCTTGAGGCATACCCATGCTAAGCCCACAAACACCCATCTTTCCAAATCCTGCCTCAGAGTCTAACCAATGTAAAAGACTGCGAGCCTCTTCAATCGTCGCTCTTCCCAACAAAAGCAAGTCACTAACACACAAAAGTTTTGCACCGTATTGTAGCATGGGTCGTCTCTGACCATAGAAAGGACTGTATTCAAATAGTTAACATAAAATTAATGACTTAAAGTTTTACATAACACCCTTAGAGACACTCCAGTTGCACTTGACAGAGCAGGACAAGTTATACCTCTCAAGCACCATGGTTGCAATATTATCCTTCAACAATGGCCCACCAAGACGTAGTCTCCTTTCAAATGCATGGTCCCCAGTCCCTGCAAAATACCAGTGCAGAGTTATCATCTGACCTTTACAATTGAGAACCTCATCAGTTAGTTAGTGAGATTGATGTTCCATGAACATCAAACACAAGCACTCAATCAGAAAGGGAGGGATTCAACATATACGATATCTAACGAAACTGTGTCTATAAATGATATCTCATTCAAAGAGAATGATATCAAATTCTCAAGTTTTCCAGACAAAAAGTACCCCCCTGGACCTACTTCCCCACCTAAAATTATTGACTAAAAATAAGATTGATGTTCTGTAGGACAGTATATGACGAGATACCTGCCAGATGAACCACACAAGCCATCTTGTGGGTTGGTACTGATTTGGGCATCAGAAACGCAACCCTTGCATTATGACTCTCTGGGGGCAATGCAGCAAGAAGCTGCTCATCACAAGGGGTTCTGAAAACCCCCTCTCTCAAACGGGCAGTCTCATTCTCCCAAACCGTTCTCCAAATGGGTCTAATCAAACTGGGAGGCCAGTTCTGCCCTGCCATTTCTGGGAACAACTGTTTGATCATCTTCTCAAGCAAATCAAGCTTCGAACCACCCCATCCCCTCGAAAAAAACGGCGGGCTGATCTTGGTTCTGTGCACGAATGCACCATACACATGGTCCAACACATAATGAAGCACTCCGAGATTAACCGTGACCATTGTTAGAAAACCCCAATAATTCACACCCCACAAACAATCCCACAAGCTATAAAGTTCGAATTCACCAATCAATCAGCAACCAATTATTCCCAGCAAGCATAACTAATTCGTGCAAGATTCCTCTAAAAAATTCAAAGAAGAATAGCGAAACCCTCCCCTCGATTAGATCTGAACGACTAATCTTCGGGTAAGAATCGAAAAATGGATTTAGAAGGCAGCTAGTGAAATCAGTAAAAGAAGAAAGGTAGCAGGGAAAACGGGGAAAAGAGGGCTTGATTTATAGATCGAAAGGCATAAATTCTGGGAGAAAAGGGGGGAAGGTTGGAAGGAAGGCGAAGTTAGGAGGATTCATGGAAACGGATTAAGAGAGAAAATGGTGGGTAAGATGAGAAGGATGAAAATGAAGGAAAACGAAAACAGTGGGCGGATGATAAAACAGAAAACTCCGTGGATTTGGGACCCCCGTAAGCAGTCTCTTGCTTTATCCAAAGATTCCAACTTTTTTCTTACCCATCGCCGCTTCCCCGGTTTCGTTGCCCAACAAATTCTTCTTTGTTTTTCTTTTTTAAATCCGTTGCCCAACAAATTTTTTTGTTTTTAAATCTTAGTTAAAAATCCAAAGCTTTTATCTTTGGATCAAATTATTACTTACCACTTAAATGTATTGACAACAGAATTGTTCATACTTCTCTCGAGTCCAACATCCTGTATTCTCCATCAGATAATGTTTCTTTGATGGATTTTAGTTTATATCATACTATTGGTGAGAGTTTGATGTATTTTATTTGACTTAGTTTGTTTAGACACGTCGCTCTTTGTTCATGTGGTTTAATCAGTCCGTCACCACTCTCGTTACAATTCATTGTAGTGTTGTTCTTCATATTCTCAGATATCTTCGAGACACTCAGTTTTAGAGTCTCTAGTTTTCTTCCACGTCTTTTTTAGATTTGCATACTTACTTCGTTGTTAATTAGGTTGGCGATCATTTTGAATATTGGGCTTGAGGCATTGCAAATGGTAGAGCGGAACCTCTCAAACAATACAATGTAGTTCGAACAAAGCAAAAGATGGTAGGCATGTGACGTCCGAGTAGGGAGAATGGGTATATGGATGAACCGATATCACATCTAAATGAGAAGATCTTGAAATCATGGAAGCATGGAAGCATGATTAAGGACTTAAAAAATTAATAGGCACTATCTATACTAATGGTGTACCTTTTTTCCGGTAACTCAATCATAAGATCTAAGTTAAGCAAACTTGACTTGGAGCAATCTTAGGTTGGGTGTTGCAGGATGCAGGGGAATGCTAGGGCAATTAGGTGCCAGATCTGGATTCCGAATCCTTGTCCGAAATTTGGGCATGAGACGTTACAAATCGCAATTCGACCATTGGATTATGTATTTTTAGTATCGTGGCATGACCTCAACTACTTGTGAAATTATCTGGTTACGTTGGCTACTTGTAGTTTAGACATTTATCTTCGTCATTCTACCCTATGATATTGTTTATCAAGGCATACTTCGCTTCACGCTTTCGTTTTTTTCTAACAAACTCTTCATGCTTATAGCTATAACATCGTGACTTTTTCGATGATGTTAACATGAATTATTATTATCCTTATTATTATGAGTCTTTGAGGGTAGATTAGTCTTTATTTATTTATTTAGGGTTTAACATATATAAATCTCATATTGTGTATTTCATTATTAATTTTTTTTCAACTTAATAAAGCCATTTCTAGTTTTCTTTCTACCTTTTCAGTATTTTTCATGATCTTTTGGACCGAGACGAGTATCTTAACTAGTTGACGAGTTAAGTTTATGACTCAGGTATCAACTAAATATTCTCTATTATTTTCAAAATTTTATTATTTTTTCAAAAGAAAATAATGAATTCAAATTCAAACAATTTTCTTTAAAAAAAAAAATTTAGTGTTTTATATTTTCATGCGAAGGATATAAAATATTTTAATAACAAAATTAAATATGTTAACATACGTGGACATCAATTGATTTTTTTTCAATGGAGATTTAAAGGGTGAATATGAGCTACTTAATTAGATCAACTCGTTAAAATATATATTTTCTATTAAAAAGTTATGAGTTCGAATCATCATAGTGGGTTTTTTTATAGATGTTGAAGAGGTTGCTTCTCGATTGAGTTGAGTGAAATAACTCAGAATTTCAAATCATTCACTTGTTTTACCTACTCATGCTATGGATGTGGGCTCTTTTTCAGCTAGATCCAGAACGAATAGGAGATCTTCGTGGAAGAAGAAAAAGCGGTTCACTACTTGCTCATTCGAAATGACTACCACAAGAAAGTCGCTCCTATCTCTAAGGTGAATTCTTTCTTTTCTATAATCTACTAACCACTTGTTCAATGCAATCATCTGATGAAGTCATTCTCGCTTCCGCTTCGTCCACTACCGCTCGCGCGGGTGCTTCCCCATTCCTCGTATCGCATCCCTAGCCCTGAGATATTGATATTAGGAGTTGGGTGTTTGAGAAGGATCTGTCACGTTTGCAGAATGACCGATGAAACCAATTGAATCCATCAGTGAACCAGATGGTCGTTACAATGGAATATGGAGTAAGAAAAAACGTCAATGGGAATTCGAGACAACCCCTAACATCCACTGCTGCTCCCTTAGTGTCTTTCCACTTTCGTCATTCGGGAACAAACACTTCGCCAGGGCCCTCTGAGTTAGAGCAACCCGCCGGGACTGCTGTTTTTCTCAAATGTAGGTTCTATGAGGCTCACCTGAAAAGTTAGCCTTCTTCCCATTCGAAAATCAAATTGAAAATATCCCAGATTGCTTTTCATTAAATTACACCATTTTGTTTTTGTTTTTTGTTTATTTCTTTATTTTTTTTCATTTTTAAGTTCAAGAAGGGAGACATTCCAACTTTCGAATTTTAGAGAAACAAGTAATTTCTTAACTAATCAAGTTAGCACATAATGGTTGGTTTTATTTTTAAATAATTGTTTGAGGCTACTGGTATTATTAATTACATTTTCTCTAAAACTTTTTAACATTTTTTTTCCTATTTTCTTACTTTTGAGTTTAATGTTTTCTATTTTAGTTTTTAGAGGTAAGAAAGTTTCCAATTTCAATGTGAGACCAAAATCCATAACATTTTTCCTATTTGTAAGCTACTGGATGCATTGTTTTGATTATTAAAACAGTAATTTTAATTGATTTTTTTTTATTAGAGTAGTGATGGAATTTGTTTGGAATCTTTGATTTCCTAGACCATTTTTTGATGACAACAAATTGGCCCGTAGGTTTTTAATATGCATGTTAGGGGTTGACATAATCAAGAAGTTTCAATACCAACCTTTCCTTTCTAGCAAAATCATAATTCAAAAATAATATTCTACATTAAAGATAAAACAATATTCATTTGTCCAACTACAAACTAAAATTTAAATTCAAAATATATTATATTACAAAAAAATAAACTAAAAACAAACTCATTTGTTTGCTCTAAACCACTCCAAACTTACCCTGTATTTGGTGTCAAGAAAGTTCAAGAAATATTTTAAATTATGTGATTCGAGAAATCCTACTAAAAGCCAAATCTTCTACACTTTTTCGGTTAAGGTTGTTAGGGTTGGTACACAACCTATAAAAAGCCTTCTCAAAGGTGAGAGAGAGATTGTATAATGTAAAATCTTGTACCTTACAAAATAAGTGAAGAGAGAAACTGCCCTTACAGTGGATGTAGGTCATCTTGACCGAACCACTTAATTCTCTTGTGTTCTTCTTCTTCTTTATCTTCCTCTTCGTGTTTGGTTGTTTCAGTAAAGAGAGGTGCATGAGTTCTTCGATCCCTAACAAAATTGGTATCAGAGCGTTGGTTGAAAGAATAGCAGCTCTTAAACCGAAATCAAGAATCAATGGCAGTCGCAAGAATCGATATTGACAAGTTCGATGGTAAAGGTGATTTTGAGTTATGGAAGGTCAAAATTAAAGCACTTCTGGGACAACATAAAGCATCCAAGGCCATTCTAGATCAAGCAAAGTTATTGGAGACAATGACTGCATAAGAAAGGGAAACAATGGAAGAAATTGCATACGGGACAATCATCCTCAACCTCAGTGATAACGTTCTAAGGCAAGTAATGGAGGTTGAAACTGCATACAAGATATGGACGAAGTTGGAAGAAATTTTTCTCTCTAGAGAATTACCAAACAAGGTATACATCAAAGAGAAATATTTCACTTACAAGATGGGCAACTCAAAAACCCTAAGTGAGAATCTTGACGACTTCAAGAAACTATCATCAGAATTCAAAAGCTTAGGGGAAAAGATTGGTGATGACAACGAAGCTTTCATCCCTTTGAACTCACTTCCTGAGGCATATAAAGAAGTGAAACTCACTTCCTGAGGCATATAAAGAAGTGAAAGCAGAATTGAAATATGGTAAAGTATCCATCAGGCTGTGAAATGTGATAACACAAATGCTTAAGGACATTATGCAAAAGGTAAAAATAAGGGAAACTAGAAAGATACTAAGTATCAGACAGATGACAAATGGAAATCAAAACTGAAACGTCGTTACTGTCACAGAGAAGTTGAAATATAATCAAAACAATCAAGAATGGGTCCTTGACTCTGGGTGTTCATACAATATGACACCTTAAAGACTTGTTTCCAGACCTACAGAGAGTGGGATGGAGGCTCAGTTTTCATGGGAAATAACAATATTTGCAATGTTGTAGGAATCAGCAATGTGTCCCTAAGAATGAAGGATGGCTCAGTTAAACTCCTACATAATGTAAGGCATGTACCCAGCCTTAAAAGGAACTTAATTTCCTTACGAATGCTTGATTCTATAGGCTGCACATACAATGGGCAAGGTGGAACAATTGAGGTTCGAAAGGACTCTAAAACAGTTTTAGTTGCTGAAAAGGTAAACGGTCTTTATGTTGTTAAAGATATTGAATCATCAGGGGTAGCCTATGAAGCTGCAAGAGAAGAATTGTCAGAGGGAGACCTATGGCATAAATGACTATCTCATGTGAGTGCAAAAGGATTACAGGAATGGGCCAGTCAAGGAGTTCTACCAAAAGGGGTAAATGAAAGCCTACAATTTTGTGAACATTGTGTGATGGGCAAAGCAAAGATGCAGAGTTTTCAGAAAAGGATCATGTAACAAAAGCAATCCTTGACTACATACACTTAGATCTTTTGGGTCCCGCTCAAGTATCATCTCTCAGTGGCTCAAGGTACTTCTTAACCTTTGTTGATGATTTTTCTAGGAAAATATGGATTTTCTCCCTTAAAACCAAAGATCAACTGTGGAAAAATTTAAAGAATGGAAGAAATTAGTAGAAAATCAAACTTCTAGGTCCATCAAATACTTAAGGACAGACAATGGGCTAGAATATTGTAATGAGGAGTTTAAAAATATATGCCAAGAAAGTGGGATAATGCATCACAGAATTGTAAGGCATACTCCTCAGCAGAATAGAGTGGCATAAAGGTTAAATAGAACCATTTTAGAACGTATTAGTTGCCTTTTATCTGATGCAAACCTACCTGGAAAGTTTTGGGCAGAAGCTGCGTCATATGCAGTCTATATAATTAATAGATGTCCTCATACAGCAAATGATTTTATAACTCTGGAAGAAAGATGGACCAAACACCCACCAAAATTAGATAACCTAAAGGTGTTTGGTTGTGTGGGATTTATTCATGTAAATTAGGGGAAACTAAACCCAAGGGCTGTTAGGTGTATGTTTGTTGGGTTCACAGATGGGGTAAAAGGTTTTAGACTCTGGCATCCCAGGGAAAAACGGTGAATAAATAGTAGAGATGTTTTGTTTAGAGAACGAGAAATGTTCATGTATCAGGAAGTGAAGAATCTACAAGAATATACCCCAAACCATACAGCAATCGAGGTGGAGTTACATAAAGTACCAAAATTAATAGAAATCTTTCACCTCCTCAAGGTCCCACTCTAGAAATAGAAGAAGAAAGTGGTATAGATCAAGAAGAAATACCACAACTAGTTAGTGAACTTGCTGACTACTCATTAGCAAGAGATAGACAAAGAAGAAACATTGTGCCACCTGCAAGGTATCAAGACTCTAACATAGTTGCTTCAGCTTTAAATGTAGCCCACTCTCTAAATGATATTGAACTTCAAAACTTCCAAGAAACAGTAAATGGCCCAGATGCACTAAAATGGATAAATGCCATGAATGAAGAGATGAAGTCTCTAGAAGAAAATGAGACATGGACATTGATGCCTCTGCCTAAAGGGCAAAAGGTAATAGCTACCAAATGGCTCTACAAATTTAAAGAAGGTATTTCGGGAGTTTAACAATCGAGATATAAAGTAAGGCTAGTAGCTAAAGGATTCACTCAAAGAGAAGGCATTGATTACACCAAAGTTTTCTCACCAGTTGTAAAACACACATCAATAATGATGTTACTAACCATAGTAACTCAAAAAGAGCTACAACTTGACCAGCTAAACGTAAAAACAGCCTTCCTACATGGATTTTTATCAGAAACAATCTTTATATAGCAACCAGAAGGTTATCAACAAAAGAGAAAAGAAAATCAGGTATGTTTACTGAACAAAGCTTTGTACAGTTTAAAGCAATCCCCTAGATGTTGGTACTACAGGTTTGATGAATATATCACAAAAATTGGCTTCAACCGAAGTGATTTTGATAGTTGCTTTTATGTTAAAACAACTACTGATAACAGTGATATATTCCTACTCCTCTGTGTGGACGATATGTTGTTAGCTGGCAAAAGAAGAAATGACCTCACCTATGTAAAAGAATGCTTAAAGAATGAATTTGATATGAAAGACTTGGGTGATGCAAGAAAGATACTTGGAATGGAAATCAATCGAAATCTGAATGAAGGCACCCTAAGCCTAAATCAAAGCTCATACTGCAAGAGGATTATTGAGAAGTTTAAGCTAAATGAGACAAAAATAGTTAAAACTCCTTTAGCTCAACACTTTTAAGTTATCATCAAAAAACTGTCCTGCCTCTGATGACTATGAACATCAAAAGTATTTGAGCTCTATACCTTATCCAAATGCAGTTGGAAGCTTGATGTATCTAATAATATGCACAAGACGAGACCTAGCTTATGCAACAAGTCTAATAAGTAGATTTATGGCAAATCCTGGGAAAATGCACTAGGAAGCCACCAAATGGGTACTAAAGTACCTCAAAGGAATAGAAAAATTAGGGCTAATCTACAAAAAATTAGTTAATCAGAAACCACAGTTGTATGTGTACGTGGACTCAGACTATGTAGGGGATCTTGACAAAAGAAGGTCACTCATGGGGTACTTGTTTCTAGTGGGTGACAATATCATCAGCTGGAAAGTTTCTTTACAACCGATGGTAGTTTTATCTACCACAGAGGTAGAATTTATAGCCCTAACAGAAGCTGCCAAAGAAGCCATATGACTCAAAGGTCTCCTAAAGGACTTCCGTTGTGTTCAACAGAAAGTAAAAATCTACTGTGACAATCAAAGTACCATACATCTATCCAAGAATCAACAATTTCATAGTAAAACTAAACACATCGATGTCAAATATCATTTTGTTAGAGAACAAATTGAAAAAGGAGAGATAGAAGTCATGAAGGTTCATACCTTAGATAATGCCGCTGATATGCTAACGAAACCAGTAAATCAAGAGAAATTCGAGTACTGCCTCCAACTGACTGGAATGAACCTCATAGACAAAGGATGAAAAGAAATAATCAACAGCCTCTTTACTTCCAGTATGATTTAAGGTGGAGATTTTGTAAAATTACCATAAGGTAAATCCTACTGAAAGCTAGCAAATCTTCTACACTTTTTCGGTTAAGGTTGTTAGGGCTAGTACACAACCTATGAAAAGCCTTCTCTGTAATTAAAGGTGAGAGAGAGATTTTACTATGTAAAATCTTGTACCTTACAAAATAAGTAAAGAGAGAAACTGTCCTTACAGTGGAGGTAGGTCATCTTGATTGAACCACTTAATTCTCTTGTGTTCTTCTTCTTCTTTATCTTCCACTTCGTGTTTGGTTGCTTCAATAAAGAGAGGTGCGTGAGTTCTTCGATCCCTAACATAAAGTCTAAATGCATTGCTCATGCTAGAACTCTATTTCAATCACTATCTATTCCACCAGTTGAGAAATCGTCAAAAAAACAAATTTAAAAAAGAAAAGAGAACGCACACCTATCTACATTCTCGTTGGAATGAACTATACCATAAAAATGTTCTTCTCACATGTTAAGGATTAATAGTCCACTTTATACATAAGCTCATGAATTTGCTTCTTGCTAATGCTCATGACGTACCATTGCGGTTGGTTTCATTCAAAGTGCCTATAAATTAAGAGATTATCCTTCGATCTTCTCCTTATTTAGTCAATATAAGATTTTGGTTGTATTTCCAACGTTATTAAAATCATTTCCACACATTCTTTGACGGTTAGGCTAAATACTTATTTGCGAGGTATTAATGTGAGTTATTACATTCACTCATACATTAATCTATATTATTCCCGCACGAATAACATTACACAAAAAATTTTCATACTAACAAGTTTCACATTCATTTATTTTAATTGAACTGCCATACATAAGATATGAATTTCCAAAAATTACAAAAGGCATGCCCGATCATATTTTCATATAAATACATTTGATTTTACACGTCTCAAAATATCCACACAAAAAAAAGGAAGATATTTCTTTAAAATTCTAAAAATCATAACTTGAAATAAGCCAATGTAGATAGATATTTTGAAAGATAAATCGATTAAAAAATAATTTCAACATGTTTTCACTACAATTATTTTTAAAAAGAAAATAGGAAGTTTACTTTCAAAGCTCGTTTAACCATTTAAAATAAATTACATAATTATAAAAAAAAAAGTTTAAATATTATTTTATGGTCATGTATTTTTTACTTTAATTCATTTTTTGTTCTTCTGCTTTTAAGACCTTCATTTTAGTTACTATACTTTCAACTTTTTTTCATTTTGGTCCCTATAATTACAAAATATCAATTTTTGTTGCCCATATACTTTTAAAAGTGCCCTTTTTTTTATATTTGTTTGCAAATTCTAACATTAAGTTTAAACATTTAATATGATTTCTTGACTACATTTTAAGGAAATTTGTGATTGAAAAATTGTAATGGAAAGAAATGAGATAAGAATGAAAATGAAAGGACAAAAATGCTAAACTTTTAAGAATACAGAGACTAAAACAGATATTTTAAACGTATAGGGACTAAAATGATGTAAAAGTTGGAAGTATATTAACCAAAATGAAGGTTTTGAGAAGTAGAATACCAAAATAACCCGAAAGTATAAATATTAAAATAGTATTTAAATCAAAACAAAATACTTTAAAAAATAATGCAAGATTTATTCAAAAAATTCAAAATTCAAATCAAAATCCTTATAAATACTTTTTAAAAAGTAAACCAAAATTTACTTACAAATTTTGGCAACAAGAAATCTGAAAATTAAATAAAATCTTTCCTAACCGTCAATATTTTCAAATACTATTTACATAAATATAGAAGCTCATGAAAACTCAAACTTTCGGAATAAAAATTGAATCTGAAAAATCTTTAAAAATTCAATTAAACCAAATGTGACATAACAAAATTTATCTTATATTCAATTATACTTAAAAGAAATCCAAAATCCTTCGTAAACATAAAATATAAAAGTTTGTTAGCAAAGTCGAGAGATTTTCAATAATATAAAACAATTACAAAAATATTGGTTTTCAAAAAGATATTCTTCGAAACCCCAAGTTATCATTGGGAACAATACGAGAACTATTTACCAACTTTCAGAATATATTTAGAAGAATATGAGAATTGCTATAACTTCCAAAACATTTTTTTTTTCTAGAAAGATATGAGAATCACTTACAAACTTTTAGAGAAAGTCAGTGCAATGTCTAAGTACACGCGGTCTAATAGATCAATGTAGCGAGTAGTTGGATCATAATCGCTCACTATAAAAATGGTGCATGCACAGCAATCTCACGGTTCGCACCTAAATAGTGTTTTACTCTTAGGTGTTCAATCAACTGATATGCCTCAACGCATTTTGCGGAACCACAACTTCTTTACTCCTATTCTCTGATTCTTTAACATCTGTTCGTACATGAATTAGAAAAACCCAACAGCTAGGTCTCTTTTCTTTTAATCTCCTCCACTTTTTAACCCCGCTAATCGGGTATTTATAGGAAAAAAGAATGTTGGATTTGAATCATATCATTCAGCGTCTGAATTTCTTTGATATCATATAAAAATTTATAATTGTCCAATGTGGAATATAGATAACTGATGGATATAAAATAAGTTTTTATCCATGATGAACAACAATGTTTATAGATTAAAGGTTTTATGATTAAATTAGTTTATCATATATTTTGAAACAAATTGCAAATAGAAACAAGAAACTTGTTTTTGTATATTTCCAAAATTTCTATACAAATTTAAGAATATTTCTAAAAATTGAGAAGCAACGGATATAAAAAGTTGTCAAATACTTAAATTTCTTAATAAAATTTGAAACGAGAAACAAAAAACGATAAAATTACCAATAAAAACCCTTATTGATTTAAAACTAGCAGAGATTTATAAAAACTCAGTTATATAAATATATGCTCCAACAAAAGTACAACACAAATAACTTCTAGAAGAAGAAAAGTTGCAATTGTTTTTTCTTTAAACAATGTGAGAGAAGATTTAATTTGAACATTTAAGCGATCTTATGATTGATATATAATTCATTAGCCAATTCAAGATTTGACAAAAATTACAACTTTTAACAATTTGTCTTATGACTTGCAATATTTACCATCATTATTTAAAGCTCATATATGTTACAATTTTGGTTCATTTACAATATTATATTTCCTTTTAAGTTGCCATGATAATGACCCTCCATGGCTTAAAGAAAATTAATTAGGACCACATTTTTTCAAAGCAATAATTCAATTATTTTGTGTTGTTCATCCCAAGCCAAGACAAAACTATTTTAGGCTTATATACCAACCAAGTTTTGTGGTGGTTTGATGTACTTGTTTGTATTGTATTTTTTTTAGTTTCTTTGATTTTGACCAACCCACCTACCCCATTTTCCAAATATTCTATGTTTCCTTTCTAAAATAATAATAAATAATTCAATGTTTCCCTCCCTTCATGATACGATGAGGTGAAAAGAATAATTAACCATTTTTTAATTACAATAAAGAGCGGGGAGTTCAAACTTTCGATCTTCAGAGAAGTAAATTATGTCCATATATATATAATTCTATCTAAGTGACCCGCTTTCAATACGTTTTGTTACGTTACGTGCAAATACTCGATGCCGTGAATCAAAAAATTCGGGTGATAGACAAATGTCATATTGATGGGAGTGTAGGAGAAACCTCCTACATGAAAACACAAATAGTAAATTTCATATAACATCAAAAAGTTCAAGGTTCATAGACTCATTGAGTCAGGTCAAGAATTAGAGAATTAGGGATCGCGCATATCTATTACAATATCTTCTTTGCTTACATATTCAAGATATGTTGATTTGAAAAACTTTAGAATTTTAAATATGAGTCACTCATGCTATTGTGAATCGGTTGATCATATTTTTAAAATATGATCGTAATCATTTTATAAAATTTTTATTCATATGTTTTTAATATATATATAGATATATACCTACCAGAAATATTATATAATACTTTACTATGTATACATGAAAGACGTTTTATTTAGGTTTAAGTCTTACTTTTTTATGCTCAACTTTTCATTTTATTCTATTTTAGTTGTTATATAAATTATTAGATATTTTGTGTTATTAAGCTCTCTTATCTTATTTTTAATTATAATCTCTAAATTCTCAACTAAAGTGTGTAGAAAGTATGAATAGTCTCTCTACTTCTTTTTAAGTCTTTATATTTACAGATGTCTATTCAATTATCAATAAATTCTTGCATTGTATTGAATAGAAATCTTAGTTTCAGTGTTTCTAGATTTTACAACAATCTCGATAAATGTAAATTAGAATACAGATTAAAATGATTTACAAAAATTCTTTGTTAAAGAACTTATAATAATTAATTTAACAAGTACCAAAATTATATTTTGACATGTAAAATATATATATATATATATATATATATATATAACACCGTAAAAAATAATATTAATTTAATATATTTCACCTAGCTATGCGCAAGTATAATAAACAACTTAACCGCGACATTAACTTTTTGTTTTTGTTAGTTAGCTCATGATCAAATAGATGTAGAAATCATTTATGAATATTTTCCAAACTGGGAAGACTAAAAATATATGTTTTAAAATCTCAGGAACCAAATAGACACCTATATCAAATCTCAATGACTGCTTATTTTTCTCAAAATTTAAAGTTTAGGTATTCAAACATGAAAGCTCATATCAATAACTTTCATCCTTGTCAAGTGAGGTCAAGTGAGTTAACTCACCTGGTTAAGACATTTATCTCCAACAAAAAAATTGTGAATTTGAATCTTTACTCCCACATGATCATGTTGTTGTATTTAAAAAAAAGAAACACTTTGGTCCCTTTTGTTAGAAAAAAAATGATATCAACCCTTTATTAAAAACTTTAAATTTACAAATTTATCATCTTTTCTCTAGTGAGTATAAAATACAGTTATAATAGTGAAGATGCACAAACTCGAAGATATGTGCTTTAACTAATTGAGTTAATTGAACTTAGGTAGCTCCAATTTTTTTACACATTGAAGTTTTATTATTCTTTATAAAAATACAAATTTTCTTTCTGTCTCTTCCTTTTAATGCAAACATTAACATTATATATATCATTGTTAAAGGTTACCCTTTGGAATTAGAAAACCAAAATAGATTAATTATTCATCCCTTTTACATATCCCACACAAGAAAATGGAAGCCATGGCAACCATCTTTGATCACAACACCACCTCTTTGATCCCTTCCTATCAATATTGGTCCTTCTGGTTCATCACTGCCCTCATCCTCCACATCTTCCTCAAAAAATATCTCCCAAAACCTCCCTCGTCTCCGGACCGCCCCGCCCTGCCCCC
>NW_019104598.1:100127-136330 GCF_001995035.1 Momordica charantia
GATTATAAACTATGATTTTGGAGTTCTAATAGCTTACTTTTTGTTTATTGGTTTAGTGTTGTTCACAACGTTTTTCATTATTTAGTAAGTTGGTGTGGATATAATAAATATATATATGTGTTGGTTTAGTAGGTCAAAAAAATTCTTTTAATTATATTTTCATGTTAAATAAGTTATGTTGTTAATTTTTTACAGGATAAACTATGTCATCAAAAGCGGTCATGCTGAATCATTCATAAGAACAACTTCGTGCACAAAACATGTTTTCCTTTCTTATATGTAATTGAATTACTTATAAGACAAATTGTTATTTGTAGCTACAAAGTATTTTTTGTTATAATAGGATGTTACACATTTGGAGAATCTACCTTATGTTTTTTTTAATATTAAAAATACTTTTCAGCGACATTTTATATATGTGTCGTTTTGAAGGATAGAAATTGAACAAAATTGAAGGCAAAATTGGAATGAAAACTGGATTTTGCCTATTCTGGAACACAGTTTTAGTGACATCTGCTCTTGTCGCTGAAAATAATTTTCAGCGACATAATACAAGAAGTCGCTGAAAAGTATTTTTAGCGAGAGGAGCAGATGTCACTGAAACTCAGTTTTAGCGACATTCTGTCCTGTCGCTGAAACTTTAAACGACGTATTATCTGCGACATACTTAACGACAAAATGTGATTTGTCGCTGAAACTTTTAGCGACAAAATGGGACTTTCAGCGACATGTTTTAGGTGTCTCTGAAACTCATTTTTGTTGTAGTGAAATATCATTCATCATATTTACATATTCAAAAGCTAAATTTTATTATTGAAAACAATTTTATAGACTTAATTAATATCAAGTGGGGATAGCTCAGTTGGGAGAGCGTCAGACTGAAGATCTGAAGGTCACGTGTTCGATCCACGTTCACCGCAATTCATAATATTAATTTTGTCTTTTTAACAATCTATGTGACAATCTCTCATACTTGGAGGTACTCCATGATTGAAAATTATATTTTATAATTAATTTTGTTACTATTTTTGTTTTAAAATTTTATGTAGAATTTTTTTAACTTATTTAATATGAATGGATAAATTCATCATTAATTTTAATATATGATCCAATAAATTAGAAATATCACGTGTATATATAATACATGTACGATCATCTATGATGAATTCAAATGTTTGTCTGCGTGTTATGTGTATTCAAGAATAATGATGATTTAATTTTTTAAGTACAAGGCTATAAGGATTTGAAACGCCAAAATAAATTAAGGGAAGATGTATATGCCATGTACATGTTTATACACAATAGAAACCTTTTAATATAAATTTAAATCTTTTTATTTTTATGTCGCTCATTATTTATAGTTCAATTGATCAAGATGTCGATAACCTCTTGAAATTGTAGGTTCGAAATTTCATCTTCTCAGTTGAATGGCTGTGCTTTATGTTAGAATATTTTTTAAAAAATAACTAAGCAGTCCTTTAAATTAGAATAAATAAATAAACAAATAAAAAATTAAGAATAAAACACTTATTGTAAGGGGCGTCGTACAACAAATTGGGCTGTTAATTAATAACCATTGTATTAGGACCATTTAATTAAGAATTAAAAGATATGATATCAAAACATCATTAAATTTGTAGCATAGTGAAGTAATCATATTTTCTTTCCAAGATGGAGATTTATATATTTAAATATTGGGCAAAAAATCAATTAAAATTCATGGAAAATATTTTATTTCTTGTCATATTTAACTACTCTATAATAATTATGTAATGGAAAAAGAAAGCTTCCTAATTCATATATATATAACTCAATAATGGGAGGGACCATGAATTATACATTATTAAAAAATTTAAATCTTTTTAACTTTAAACCATTTTCTTAATCCCTAAACGTTGCATAAAAAACTATTTTAGTTGGCTATTAATATTTTATAAATTATTGAACATATCTCTAATATAAATAGATCTTTTCTTCATTTAATTGATAAAATCATAGAAGTCAAAAAAAAAAAATTGATAAAATCATAAATTAATTATATGTTATGGTAGAAAGTCAAAGTATCATGTTTTTAAACGAATTCAACGTTTATTAGTAAATTACATACAATAAAATTATCAACCAACACTATAAGAAAAGTTGGTTTCTTCCGGACGTTTGTTTTTTCGATCATGCACAAAAAAAAAACGTCAGGACAAATCACTTCTCCCAACCTTTTTCAGAAGGTCGGGAAAAAACACTAAAATATTTTTTAATACAAAATCCAAGGGCAAAAATAAAATATCTAGAATCCTCCAAAGACGTCACAAGGGCTTCAGATATTTGGAGATACCCTCTAAAATTCTAGAGATAAAAGTTCCAAAGTTAAAATTGTAGGGTTCATTTACTAACGTTCATGTTTCCTATTTCCTATTTCTTGTTTCATATTTCCTATTTCTAATTTTTTTAGAACTAAAAACTCGGTAACCATTTCTATTTTTCGTTTCTTGGAAAAAAATAAATAAAAACAAAAAATATGCTTCATGATGATTTCGTGTTTCTTGTGTCTATTTTTAGTTTTTTAGTATAATATCTTATTGGGGCGAGGATTTGAACTCATGACTCGTGATGAGATTATATGTCTTAATTTCAGTTGGCTTATTTTAAATTTTTAGTTAAAAAAAATTAGTAGATATAATACAAAAATATATACAATATAATCGAAGAATATAAATCATTAAAAATATGTATAATTTACGATATAAAATTATTTGATATAAATGTATAAATTATTTTTTAAATATAGAATAAATTTTCAAAATATTTTTAATTTAAAAGTAAAAATTTTATTGATTAAGAAAATATAATAGCTTTAAATAAAGATTAAAATTTTAAAATATTTAAATTTAACAAAATAGAAAAAAAATTATACATCCTTTGAGAAAATATTTTTTAAAAATAGCATTTGACATATAATGGGGATCCAATTAAAGAAGAGGCAGTAGAAGGTAAGTTTATGAGTCTGCCACCGGAACAAATTTCAATTTTATTCAGGAAAGTACAAGATATAATATTGTTGTGTCAAGATCGAACATAGTTCAACAGTAATTGACATGTATCTCCAATGAAGAGACAATAAATTTGATCTTTCATCTCCACATATTGTACTTAAAATAAGATAAAAATAGAATAAAACTTTTAAGTCGCCCCTAGATTATAAAAAAATTAAAAAGGAAAAAAAATAACGAAACTTACTTTCTATAGTTTTAAAAATTTTGGCTTATTTTTTGGAAACGTTTCTCAAAATTTGGAAATTAAAAACAAGATGGGTTACTAGATATGCATGTTAAAAAAAATGACACAGTAACATTACCGAACCGATTCATACTAACCTTAAAAAAATCTCTAAATTATCTCCCAAAAGCCTGATTAAAAATCAGTGTCATAGCAAGCCACATAAATAATGTAACGATATATACCCCAGGTATTAAAAAAATATATTTAAAAGATCATAAGCTATATATGAAATATATTTAGAAACAAAAATAACCCAAAAAATTTGTTATATATAGATTTATCTACGTGGATCAAATATTGCTCATTTTTTAAATACTACATATGGTTGGAGATTAACCATAATTTTACATCATCAATAGTTTTTCAACCATGGCTGATTTTTCATCCTACCTTCTTCTTCTTCTTCTCCTTTTCTGGTTATCCTACTTCCTCTTTCTCCGATCAATCTTCACCAGAACCCGGCCCAACAACCCCGGCCGGCATCCCCCGAGCCCGCGGTCGCTGCCGGTGATCGGCCACCTCCACCTCCTCGGCCGGATCCCTCACCAATCTCTCCACAAATTATCATGCCAATATGGACCATTAATGCACCTCTTCTTCGGCTCAAAGCCTTGCTTGGTGGTGTCCTCTCCTGAAATGGCTAAAGAGTTCCTCAAAAACCACGAATCCTCCTTTCTGAACCGTCCCATAAGGACCAACATAAACTATCTCACTTACGGCTCTGCGGACTTCACTTTTGCCCCCTATGGACCCTATTGGAAGTTCTTGAAAAAGCTTTGCATGACGGAGCTCCTCGGCGGCCGCACTCTCGACCTCCACCACCCCGTCAGAGAGGATGAGACGAGGCTGTTCCTGCAGCGGATTCGTACACGGGCTCTTGCTGGGGCGGCAATCGATGTTGGAGCTGAGCTTTCCAGGTTTGTTCAGTTATTTTCTCTAATTCAAAAGCTTAAACAAATAGACTGTTATAATATATACCGAAGTATATTAACTTGATTAAAAAGTGTGAATTACTTATTTGTTAATGTAAATATTTGATTAAATCAATCACAAGTTTTGGTTTTTCAATTCATTATTTCTAATAGATTCTTAAAATTTAAAAAGTGTCTAAGATCCATAAATTTTCAATATTTTTTCAATAATATTGTGTCAATATATCGTTAAACTTTTAATTTTGTATCTAATATATAAATTTCTTAAAATTTATAGATCATCAGTTGAAAAGTTCAGGGAGACTACTATGTTAAATATCTCACGTTAAAAAGATGAAGAACCTACAAAGATTTATAACATAAAAAACTACTTTTTTCGTAGCTAGTTAATTTTGAGATGAAACCTCACGAAAATATTATATTGATATACTACACTCCTAACATAACATTGTAAAACTTTGGTTACGATATGTCAAATCATTTAGATTTTCACAATTTTTTTTGACAAGGTTGATGAATAACATAATCTCAAGAACGACGTTAAGAAGAAGATGTCCGAAGGAAGACGATGGAGGGGAAGAAGTGGGCAAATTGGTGACGGAGATGTGCGAGCTCGCCGGAGAACTCAACGTGGCCGACATGATATGGTTGTGCAAGAAGTTAGATTTGCAGGGGTTTAGGAAACGAGTCAGAGATGTGAGGAAGAGGTATGATGAAATGATGGAGAAGATAATAAAGGAACATGAAGAAGAGAGGAAGAGGAAGAAGGAAGATGGAGTTAAGGATTTGCTTGATATTCTACTTGACATTTATGAAGATCAAAGCTCAGAAATCAAACTCACTAGAGATAATATCAAGGCTTTTGTTATGGTAAGTTTTTTTTTTTATATATATTTTAAGTTGTCCTTAATCAATATAATTTATCGAAATATAGTTGAACTGATTTAGAGGTTTATATTACAACTAATTAAAGAAGTCTAAAAATGATAATCATAATGAAACTATTTAGTATTTATATTCACAATAATTTAATATTGTTTTCATCCAAAAATATTTCTAATATATTGTCATAGTCTTCCCCACTTTTAAGCTATTATTCCCATTTTAAAATTTTTTAGTCTTTTTCTATAGACTAAAAAAATTTTGGGTTAAAAGAATTTTTTTGACCTCTATACCTTCAGTAAAATTAATAATTTAATCCTTCGTAATGATTTAATCTTTATAATTTCAAATATGCAATAATTTAATTATTTTAGGTAATAAATTAGTCTAGTATTTTAAAATTTGTAACAATTTTAGTTTTAAATTTTTTATCAAGATTAAATTTCAACTTTTATTATATTTCAATTTTTATTACGTAACAATTTAGACTTTGTAATTTATAACCGTATGTAGTCCCTTCATCATTTTATGAAGCTATATATACAAAAAGTTACCTTATATCTTAACAATATTTTTCACCCTGGATTATAAAATCGTTACAAATTTTAAACTACAGCTACAAAATTATTATTCAAAGACTAATGGGTTATAAATGGTAAGCTTATGAACTAATTAAGAATATGTTTGGGAGTGATTTCATTTTTGTCATGATCAAAATTACTATCATTTTCCTTCAGAAATTTAAAAATTGATTTTAAAAAGATTAAATTAATTTTAAAAATACCATTTAATATCAATTTTGAAAAATTAATTATACTTAAATCTCTTTTTAAAAAATTAGACGGTGAACTCAAGTGCACAAATTTCTTGTTTGACCAGAACATATTCGGCGCCGGAACGGAAACATCGGCGGCGGCGACAGAATGGGCACTGGCGGAGCTGATCAACAATCCGTCCGCCATGGCCAAAGCAACCGAAGAAATCGACGCCAAAATCGGAAAAACCAGACCCCTCCAAGAATCCGATCTCCCCAATCTCCCTTATCTCCAAGCCGTCGTTAAAGAGACCCTCCGCCTCCACCCCACCGCGCCGCTCCTCGTCCGGGAGGCCACGGAGCCCTGCGCCGTCGCCGGCTTCCACGTGCCGGAGAGCACGCGCCTGCTCGTCAACGTCTGGGCCATCGGGCGGGACCCGGCCCACTGGGACGACCCGCTCCAGTTCCGCCCCGAGAGGTTTCTCGGCGAAAATGGGAGAGCCCACCACCAGCACAGATTTGATCTGATGCCGTTTGGGAGCGGGCGGCGGAGCTGCCCCGGCGCCGCGCTGGCTCTGCTGCTGGTCCCGGCGGTGCTTGGTGGGCTGATTCAGGGCTTTGAGTGGAAGGTTCATGGCGGCGGCAGCGGTTGTGCTATCGATATGGAAGAGGCCGCCGGAATCTCTCTCCGGCGAGCTCGTTCTTTGGTTTTGATCCCGGCGCCTAGGCGCTCCCTCCCTTCTTTTCCATATTGACTACTGGTCACAAAGTTTGTGTCAGTAATTAATGTTTTGAAATGTTTTAATTATGTCTTAAAAATTTGAATTGTATCGAAGGTATAATTTTTAAGTCTTCATTGTATGTGGCGGGGATCGAACCTACAATTTCTTAGTTTGAGATATATATCAATTATCATTGAACTATGCTCGCTTTAACCGTATATTGTTAATTCAATCCTAACTTAATTAATAGATAAAATACTTATTACCTTTAAGTTGATGGTTGATCTTTCACCCCTTTTTTGAACTAAAAAAATAATAGGTATAACAACTATTATAGTCAACTAATTTGTAGGTACGACAGTAAATACTGCATGTTTTTTTTTAAAAAAAAGATATATATATAATTAAAATTTTAAAATATGTTATATTTGTCCTTACTTCTAAAAATATACATAAATTATGATACCTATTAAAATTAGGGTTTTGAATCACGCCAACATTTTGATCGAGATTATTTTGCATGTGTGTTCAAATAGGTTCGATAGCAATATAGGGATAAATCAATTATTTCCATTGTACAACAAAACGATCTATAAAATATAAAAATATCAATAAAATATTACTAATGTACACTTAATATTAATAACTTATTTAAAAAGGTTAAATTTTCCCCCACATATATTTAAAAAAAAAAGGCAAGTTATATTTTTCTTAATTTAAATATTTTGTATGATTTTTTATTTATTTTTATTTTTTCATATCTTATATGCAGACAATCTTGAGCGCACCACGACTAATCTTTTATTTTTAAAATCTTTTCGAAAATATCTATTGGCATTTCATATAAAACTGAGACCTCGATATTTTCATCGAAATCAACCTTCAAAATCTTAGTTAAAATGTCCGCTTTTTTAATTTTATGAGTTAGGACTATACCATATATAATTAATTCAATTAAAAAAGATTCCAAAAGCCTCAAGAGAATCTTGTGACAGTTCAAAGCCTTGAATTGTTCCACACATCACTCCAAGCCAACCAAAATAATATTAAAACAAAAGGACATCTTAGAAATATTCAACAATCATAATTAAGACCCCATTATAAATTATTTTTCCAACTACCAAAATAAAAAAAATAAAAAATAAAAAAACAAATTGTCATCAAGACAAGACATTGGACTAGTTCATGTGAAGTAGGAGGAAATTATGGGGAAGGAATTTAAGCTCATGAACTAAAAAATATAAGCCCATGGATTTGAATACTTTCTAAGTGTTTTAAGATAAAGCTCTCTTTCAATTTATTTATTTTCAAAACCAAGGAAAAAAATTTTAAATTACAAATATTGAGGGTTGTCTTTATTGATCCATAAACTATAAAATTTGTCTAATAGATATTTTAAGAACTAATATAATATATATTATGTTCTTTATTATTTTTTTTTCTGATAAATTCCTAACCTATTAGAATTTTTCCAAAATTCAAAGAACATATTAAACACACATATTGAAAGATAATCGATCTAATAGACACAAAATTGAAAGTCTCAAAAAATTATTAGACATTTTTTCTAATTTAAAAAACTTACTAAACACAACACTGAAAATTTTAAAACTTATAAAAAGAAAACTTGTTTGACATTTGTTAAATTTCAAGAACCTATTAGACGTACGTTTGGCTTGTCTCTCATTTCCAATTTTTGAAAAACTTAAGTGTTAGTAACTATTCATATTTTTTCATTTCTCATTTTTAAGAACATTTGAATTTGTGTAGAAATTTTAGTAACAATAGAATCAAGTTTTTTTTAGTTTTTTTCTAAACATAGAAATTAGCATAGTTTTATCACTTTCAACTTATAAAATTCAAACTAAATACTAAAAGACAAATATAACATTGAAAAATGGAAATATTTAATTTGAAAAATTAAATTTCATATAAAATTTGTGCTCTTTTCTTTAATTTTAAATAATAAACAAAAAAAAAGAAATAATTATGAAACATATCTATAAAGAAACAAAACACTATTTTTCTTAATAAAAAAACGACGAAATAAAAAACAAGAAACGAAAACATTAACCAGTCAACTCGAAAAGACCAATGGGCAAAGACTAAGGTAGCATATGATTGAAGACCTAAAGACAAAAGGAAAAGACATGAATGATTGTTGGAGCAGCAGAACCACCAATAAGACAGTTTGAAAAGGTGCCAATCAAATCCAACACCAACTGTCCTTTCCTTTTTTGGGCTTATTTCCTTCTTAACACAATTTAAGTTTTTTTCCAACAAAAATAACTACTAACTACTTGCTTAAAACAGCCACTTCCCTTTACAACAAACCATTTTTCCATTTATTCCAAAACATTTTTCATTACAAATCTCTCTCTTTTCTTTCTTTCTTTCTTTCTTTCTTTTTTCTGTTTCTTCTGTCTTCTCTACTCTTATTGTTCCTTACAAAACACATATATGTATAACTTAAAAACCTTCTCATCTTCTTCTTCTTCTTCTCTTCTCTATGTACAGAAGCTACCTCACATTATCTGATTCGATACCGGCTTCTGCATATTCAAACACACGCATTTCGTTCGGTTGTCACTTAGCGTCTGCAAGACAAACGAATAAACATATGTATGATAATCCTCTGTAAAACTGTTGGATGTATAGATATATCTTTCGGAGTCTGAATCGTTTAGTTTCTTTGTACCTTGAACTGTTTCTGAAGCTCTTTGATGTACTCGACCGCTAAGTCCAACATGTCCGCTGTGTTCGTTTGCTACACGAAGAAAAACGTCAGAGTGGAAATGGGGTTTTGAAGTTTTGTAGTGAGATTAATATGTGGATTGGATGTGGGGAAGTTTCTGTATGTATTTATACCTTGTCCATGTTTGGTACAAGTTCTTGTAGCTTCCTCATACGCTCGCTGATTCGGGTTCGTCGCACCTGCGAATAAATTGGCTCTAATTTTAGTAATTTGCAGTGTGATTTAAAGATTTCTAACTGGTGATTGAGAAAAAGTCGATAGCTTGTTGACTCGATAATTAATTATTCTCTTACCCGTTCTGCAATGCTGCGAGGATGAGTTGCGCAGCCTCGTTTCGCTCGAATTCGACAAGGCACGGAATCTTGGAGCTGCAACAACTTCTCGATGGAAGCTATGTCGGACGCGTTCTTGGGAAAGCTCAAGTGGTGCGATAACAAATGAACTCGGTTACTGATCTCGCCGTTCTGATCAACACCAAATTTTCCTCATGTTGACATCAATATATATGCACAAAACAAAATACTGCTTTTGAACTTCTCAGCTAAGTAATTGATCCATATATACCTGATGATTACTAGAAAACAACTTCCTGTTACTTTCGGGATCGGGATCGCATTTGACGCAGGGGAAAGCTTGGGAGAACTGAGACGATTCATTCCAGGAAGCGAACGGGAACCCGGAGGAGCCGAAGAACTGAGCCTCCCCATTGGTATTAGCAAGCTTTTCACTCCCAACTTGTTCAGATATCTGAGAAAGCATCCCCAGAGAAGAAGGTAGCAAAGAGGAGAAGCTAATTTGAGAGTTGTTCAATCTGTTTGATGGTGGACTAACTTCTCCTCCATTACTACTCCCACTCAACCTACTGAAATTTCTCCCACCATAGCCTGCAAAGTACACTCAATTCTGATCACAAAACAATCCAAACATGATAATTCAATTCTACACAGAAGATTTTCCAGTTCTGTCACAAGAAACAGAGGAAACAGAGTCCCTACATATCAGTATATATATCAGATCGAATTTTCCCATCATATTATTGACGATATGAAATGGAAATTCACGGGGGAAGTTGACTTCTGCCATTAATGCACTCAAAGCTTCACAGAGTAATGGAGGAGAAAAGTGAATTACCGTTTTGATTGAGGTGAGAGAAAACTCCAGGAGGAGAGCTATTCTGGCGAGCAAGATTAGAACCCAGCAACCCATAAGAGCAACTCATTGAAGAAGAAGAAGAAGAAGTTGTAGCAGAAGAAGCCGAAGACGAGGAACAAGAAGAAGAACTCACGGCGGAGGAGTGGCGGGGGTAATGCGGCGGCAGGGCAGAGGAGTAGTTTCCGGCCGCCGTAGATTCGGAGTCATTACTATTTCCACCGCCACCGCCGCCGCGAAATCTGGAAACAAATCGCTCGGATTCCGAGCCCTCGAAGTGATTCAACCGCTTCGAATCAACCCCATGAGCGAAATCAGCGAACAGAGAACTGGGAGCAGACCGAAATCGGAGCAACGCCGAATTGGGTTGCTGAAAACTCTGGTGGGTATTCGAACCCATGAATCAAAACCCCCAAAATCGGTCCTCTAAATCCCACTTCTGGGGAATTCCTCTCGCTTTCAATCAAGGGATAAAATGGAGCTTAGAAAACAAGCGGAGTGGAGATAAGATCTTATAGAAGAAGCCAGAAGAGAAAAAGGGGTTCAAAAAACGGACCCATAACCAAACTAATCAGAAGCCATGGAAGAAGAAGAAGCGGGATATTAAGAATTAGAGGGAGAATCAAAATCAGTGGTCAAAAGGGGCAAAAGGGGTGAGGAAGAAAAAGGGTTAGAGGAAGGAGGCGAAGTAGAAATTGAAAATGGATCTTGTTTTTTGGGTAATGAGAGAGAAACTGTACGGATAGAGAGAGAAAGGTGGGCAAATCCGGCCTTCCCCACTCGCTGCCTTTTTTTGATTAGGGGAAGGGGAAGAAGACAAAGTTTGCTATTTTGGGGCGATATTTTGGGAACAGTCTCAGTGTCACAGGCGCTGTTAATTTAGCAGAACCCCATTTTTTGAATATTAAATCTTTGATGGGAGTGGAGATAGCGATGAGGGCTGAGGAGGTGAAGAAAAAAAAGAAAAAGGAAAATAAAATGCCCATAAAATTCTCTTTTAGAAGGTGGTAGGGACATGGACAAAGATACTCTACTTGCGAGAAATTTTTCTCTTTTTCTTTAATGATATGTTAACTTACAATATAATACAATATGTACCACCAAAAAAAAAAAAATCGATCGACTTTGTATATTTTCAGTTGCAATACTACTCGATACCTTTTATAAATGTTTTAAAAATACATTATGCACATACGTTCATTTGTATAATGGAAAGGTAGAAATATAGAACGACATGCATGACAATTGACGTGGAGGATTGTTTGGATTGTCTACACAAATTTGTTCCTAAAAGTCTTCTTCCTCCATTGTTGATGGTGTTTGTTTCTTCATTGCCTCTCCAATTTTGCCCTAATTCTCTTTTTAAAAATGATAGTTTCTTTCATGTTTTCTCTCCCTTCGTACTTAATCTATGCAAGCTCCCATGTTAATTGACACATCGTTTTAGATTCTATTACGTCCAACTTTATTTCCATTTAAAATGTTAACGGTTGGTTAAATGGTATTTTTAAGACATTTATAAAAATGTCAAAGGTTGTTTGATCACGGAAAATGATCAACTCCATGAAGCTTGAACTTGGATGAGGTCGATGAATGAGGGAACCTGCAAAGAGAAAGTAAAAAGCTCCAATGCTCAAGTCAGTCTCAGTTCAGTGAACTTCCAACAGCAGTTGTAGCGCAGTTACGATCGTCTCATAAATCACGGCGCCTTGTAGGAGAAATAGTTGCTGGTTTGCAACAAACAACATAGTGATCATCGGCTCGTCCCTTACAAGAATGAGCTGTTGAGATCCTTATTGGTCGGCTCGACCTTTAATAAATTTCAAATGACCAATAATGGTAACGTGGCTAATCGACCTTTAAGAAGTCCCGAGCTTAGTATTTTTAACTTCAAAGATTTGGTCTCCAAATCACATCATTATGATGACTCGGTATCGTTCAACCTATAAAATGTTGACACATGGCTGATATAAATTCACCCCAATAAAGATAATATTAAAACTTTTGAAAGAATAGTAATATTTTTTTAAACAAATGACAAAGTTCGAGAATATATATATATTGGAAAGAAAACTTAGGTTTTTTTTTTTTTTGCAATAACCACAAAGTTGATATTAACACTAGTTAATGACAAGTACTATTGTGCTCGAGTCGAACTCCTATGAGAGGGAAGAGATCAATCGTTTGAAATATAACACACCTTCCATGTTGGTATTTAAGATACATGTTTCTTTCTATCTTAGTATTTGATGTACTAAAAAATTTTTAATTAAAATAAAAAATAATAATTTTTAAAGTATAACAAAAAGAAATGTTTATGAACAAATGAAGTCTTAAAATTTAAAAATACATCTTACATGCAATAATGCTGGCAAAACTTTTGAAGTGTTATTTTCTTTAACGAAAAAAATTGAGAATATATTATCAACAAAGTCTCACAAATATCTTTCTACTTTGTTTTTATTCTTTCATCTTTTTATGCACTCTTTTCCAAATTAATATCTTTAAATCACATTTTATCCCTAAAATTATTTCCAAATATCTTCTCCCACTACTTTTTCTATGCCCTTCTTAATATTTTTTTTCCTCTTTAGATGTTTTTTCTCATAATTCTCTCTCTTCACATATATTCTCACTCACTATTTATTATACATATAGTTTTATTGTAAATATTTTCTTTTGTTAGTTTCTTTATACATATTTTTTGCCTTTATTCTTTATTTCTTTTCTTCCTTGTTCTCTCTTCCATGTACTTTTTCCCTTCATCTATCAATATAGTATAATATACTTGTTATTTGTTATTCTGAAAATTAAAATAAATATTTATCACAATAACTCCCTATTTAAAATTTTAGTTTTATTAACAAAGGAAGTGGTTTTTAATTTGTTCTCATAATCCACAATTGAAAAAAAAAAACTATCCAAAAAAATGAGGTGGAAAATTTGGAGCAGGTTCTCTTTAAATAAGTTAATAAGTTACTAATATCTTGATCAGTTGAACTAGACTCAAGTCAGAACATTAAGTAAAATAGAGCAAGGTCAATAATATAATAGCCTAAAATATAGTCGTCATAGTCAGAACATTAAGTAAAATAGAGCAAGGTCAATAATATAATAGCCTAAAATATAGTCGTCATAGTCAGAACATTAAGTAAAATAGAGCAAGGTCAATAATATAATAGCCTAAAATATAGTCGTCATAGATAAAAAGTTGCAAAAATTGAAATGAAGTCATTTTAGCTCTCATATTTGACTTTCTTTTCAATTTTCTTTTAATACAACTTTGATAAGAGATTGGTGCCTTAATCCGTTAGAACTATGCTCAAGTTAGCAACCATATCTTCTTTTTGCAATAATGTGAATAGTTTGTAGTCAAATCTTGGTAACCTTAACTCAACTGGTTAAGGCATTTGTGTCCAATCAAAAGATTGTGAGTTCGAATTCCTACCCTTCATATATTGTACTCGAAAAGAAAAAAAATAGTCAAAATCCCTTTTGGAGACTATGTCGTTACTCCATTTTATCTGATAATCAGAATTAATATCATCAATATGTTATATCAGATAAGCTATTTTATTTAAACGGGCATGTAGTTACATTTTTACATAGTTTATAACACTATATGCTAACATAGTCTAATTTGATCATTATAAAATTTACTTACTCATTTTTCTCAAATTAGAAGTTCGAATCTCGATATTGCAATTCTTGTTGTACTCAAAAGGAAAAAAAAACGAACAATACTATGAGTAAAATCAAAATTCAAACTTCAAGTACACAATAAAATTTTTTTTTAATTTAAACTACCAAAAAATTTTATGGACTATATTCATAATTTAATACCAGTCGTATTATTTATATTTTTAAACTCTGATTTCCAAACACGCCCAGACACTTTATATATTGAGAAAGCCCACTATACTCTCGACAATTGAACCAATTAATTACACATTAATTAATGATTAAAATGATAAAATAGAAAACTTAGGTTATAAGAAATCTATATATAAAAAGTATATATGTTTGAAATTCTATTTTGATCCCTTTGGGCTTTTATTTTGATCTTCCTAGTTTTAGAAATGGATCATTTTGATCTATATATTTAAACATTTTACCACAAATTTTGTACCCAACAAAAAATCTTCAATATATATGACAATATTGTAAGAAAATTATTGAGTGTTGTGTTGTATTAAAATTATGATAAAGACAAAATTAAGAGATAAAGAAAAACTAATGAACCGAAACAATCGCTTTTTAAGAATACGTGGACTGAAACAGATAGATAGAAAAAAATTGAAAGTATGAAAACTAAAATAGAATTTAAACTTATTGACAAAAAATATCGAGGAAGAAACTTGGAGACTTCAAGGCAAGGGCGCTTAAGTTTCATGGTGGCTACCCTACTAGGATAAAACTCAAACTTCTAGTATTTGTTGATAGTTGTATGTTGTCTCAGGAGAGTAGTCGAGGTCCTACATGTAAATTGACCTAAAATACCCGTCGTATAATAAAAACCTAAATAATAATAATAAGTTTTAAAAATACTATTTTGGTTTTTGTACTCTTGGATTCGTTTATTTTGGTCCTTGTACTTTTAAATTTAGTTCGTTTTAGTCCGTAAATTTAAAAAGCGAACATTTTGATCCCTTTTTTTACCTAATGAAAACCTTCTAATACAAATTTATAACTACAATTGAAGAAAGTTAGTTAGGGCGTGTTCAAGAGTGATTTTGGCATGACAAAATCACTTTTGCCATTGCCAAAATCACTTCCATTTCCATAGATCGTCATGTTTGGCAAATTAAAATTTTGATTTTAGGAAAACATAAAATCACTTGAAATTGATTTTTAAAGTATCACTTAGATGATTATTTTGGAAAGTCAATTATTTTTAAATTTATCTTTTCAAAATCACTCATTCTAACATCACTCTTTAACACACCCTAAAGTTAAAAATAAATAAGATAAAAATAAAAAATGAAAATTTTAAAACATTCCCTTTTTAAAAGTATAATGATCGAAACGAAGCTTTTAAAAATACCTAAACTAAAATAAATAAAAATATAGAGACAAAAATGACATTTTAAAGTTAGAGAAACTAAAATGGCGGTTTTTTAGTACGACATGTGGGGAAAGAGATTCGAACTCACAACCGCTAGGCTTAAGGTATATGTCGATTATTATTGAGCCATACTCACTTTGACTAAAATGACATAGTTGTTTTCATGGCATCTGCATAATTCTGCATGTTGTCGTAACGTAATGGTAATGAAAATGAGAAAATAAAAATATACTGTGACGTCACCGTTTTGGAACCCGTGAGCACCGGATTCACGCCGCATCGGATTCCTCCCCTCGTGAATTTTTATTTTTATTTATCTTTTTGCAGCCGTCTTTCATAAAAAGCGAGGCGCCCTTGGACAACTTTTTTTCCTGTAACCTCCAAATCCCGCCAATCAATATATCTCCTCAATTGCCCCCCACCTAATTCCAATTTTACCCTTTGCCTTCTCTCCCAAGTTTTCTTTTTCCCTTCTCAATTTAAAATAAATATTCGTGGTAGATTTGTTTTCTAAAACTATTTTCCATCTGAAAATAAGATTTTTATGTTTTTAGTATTTTCACGTGAAAAGATGTAAACTCCGATACATATATTGTAAAATAATTATAGAAAATTTATAACATATATATTAATAATAATATTTTAGGTTGAAGTTGGTAACTTATCACTAATTTTAAAAAATATTATTAAATACATATTGAGGCTATTAAATGCATGTCTGAAAATTAATACAACTATATTTTTTATTCAATCTTTTTTTTTTTCAATTCACCAACCGAAGGTACTAGGAGGAGTATGCTATCTTAATTCTGTTTCTTGTTTTCATATACAATTGATTTGAGGGGTATATGTTTTTGTTTTTTAAAATTTTCAAGTGTTTTCGATTTTAAATTTAAAACTTTAAAATGTAAAATTATATTTTAAAAATATAAATATTTGATAAATATATTATTTTAAGTTATAAACTCGGTTAAATAAAACATGTAAAATATAATACATTATAAATTATATAATATTATAAAATAATAATTATACAAAATTTAAAACATAATGTTATTTTAAATGGTCAAAATGAGTATATAACTTAGTAGTAATTGACATATATCTCTCAAATCAATAGTCTGCAACTACTAACTTGAGCGTCGAAATGCTTTTTGCTTTCTCTATTACAGTTGCATTCACTTCAGCTTGTTCAGTGAATCAGTTCGGCCAATGCCCACCTTCACAGACTTGGTCACTTTCTTGATCAAACAATGTCATTAACCACATCTTTAACAATTTTTTTAAATTGAGATTTAATTTTCAAAATATGTTATCGAATACATATTTAAAATCAAGAAAATAGAATGAAAAATCAAACACATCCTAATAAACTTGATTTTTTTTCCCTAAAATTTCTACACAATTGAAAACATTTGTAAAAAAATGAAAAACTAGAAACATAAACGGTTATGAAACACTAATATATATATTTCTCGTAAACTAGAAATAAAAAATAAAAAATGAGAACATTATGAAATGGATGGTAAAATTCTCCATCCAACCAGAGCTGTAATTAAAACATAATTAACATAATCAATTTATAATTTGTTGTTTCTTCTTTCTTTTCTTTTTTTCTTTTTTCTTTTTTCTTTTNGAAGTGCTTTATAATGAAATGTCTCATTCAAAGGCCTACAAAATGGAGGAGAGATCTCATTCTTCCCCTTCTCTTTTTCCCTTTATTTTCTTCTTCTTTCTTGAAGAAGCATTTTTATGAGGAAAATAATTGTTCATATTTCTTTTAATATAAACTGAATATGATCAGATTATGATTATGGAATAGAATCCGATGATGGCTGTTCCTTAAAATTGAAAGCAAAAGAGAATAAGAATTGGGCATTTTTTTTCCTTTTTTTTATTCTAAAACAATCTATTTAGAATCAAATTTCCAAGTTCTTTTGGCTCGTTTAGATATCCAATTATTCATTCTAGAAGTCGTTTTTGTTGGATGTTTACATCATATTTTGAATTATATATCAAAGTATAAATTTGGTCTATGTTATATAAATTTAGTTTATGAATTTCGATAACGTGTGTTCAATAAATTATTGTCGCTGACACCATTATTTAAATATTGACATGATATATTGATTGATTCCGACGATGATTTGCCACAATCAACAATGTTGAGATATGAGTGATTTAAAAGAGTAAGTCATCCTGATAAAATAGACATGATATAGAAGTAAAATTGAATTTGAAATTTATTCCACCTACTTATAGGAGTTTTGGATGTTTTGCCATCATTTTATCTAGCTATCCCACCTCTTTAGTACCATATCATGTCAAATATTGTTAAATAATAGTGTTAGCAGTAAATCTTATGAAAATCAAGATTGAAAGTTCAACCACGTAATTGTATTTTTTTAAAAACTTAAGGATTAAATAGAGAGACATTATCGTTCAATGACTAAATAGGTAGATTGAACCTATAAATTTATTTAATTTTATAATTTCTTAAAAAAAAAAACTTGTTTCGTCTCTGACTCAATTTGAGAAGCATGTTGTTTCTCACTTTAAATAAAGAGTGAAAATTTGAATTTTTAGCCTTAGAGAGACGTTATTAGTGGATCGATTAGTTGAAGTACTATACTCAAATCATTAATAAAGCATACTCAAAATAAAATTTTAATATATATTATATAGTTTCTAGTGCAAATGATTGATTACCATATCTAGTTAGAGAACTTGACATTCAAGACCTCATATACTACATTTAATCATATTCCTCTACCAACTCCATGGTTTCTTTTTTTTTTTTTTTAATAATTAAAAACACACCATTAGGGACAAAATTTGAGTTATCTCTTGGTCAAACTCTTGTTTTCATATTATTTTATATGTATGTTTTAAGAAGTGTAATATTAGTAAAATTATTTTTCAAAAGAACCTTTTCTTACTCATGAGCTTAAATTATACTTTTAATCCTTTTTTCTTATTATTTTTCTTTACATCCTCTCTTTTATTTGATTTAAGGTTACCGAGCAATCCCGATATCGTTATTAATGGAGGGTAAAAAAGGAAAAATTATCTGATGTAACATAATTGTATACGTGATGCGAACAGACTTTTTATAAAAGAACATAAATATAGCTCAACTGGATAAAAAGTCTTCGAATTCCATCCCATTGTACTAAAATGAAATTTTTTAATGGATCAAAATTGATTATGTTGACTCCCTCGACATACACAATAGGGGTTAGAAGATTTAATGATTTAATAATCTTCTTCTCCCGACATAATTTAATATTTTTTTTAAAACTGCCCACTAACGGTTTAAATACTATTTTAGTTAACACAAACTTCCAAAATGTCTATTTTAGTCTATGTATTTTCAACTTTGGTAATTTTAATTTATGTACTTCCACCCCATCCATTTTTTTCGTTGAACATAAACTTTATACATAATGAAAATCGTTTAAGACAAATTTATGACTACATTTCAAGAAATTTAGTTAATAAATTAAACGTCAAGCTAAAATTGTGATGGAAATAAATGAGATAATTAAAAATAAAGTTGAATGGATCAAAATGGTCACTTTTAAAACCACATAGACCAAAATAAGACGTTTCGCTAGTACAAGAACTAAAACGAACAAAAGTAAAAAGTAAAAAGACCGACACTGACGTTTTAATAGTACATGAGCTAAAATGAACCGAACAACGAACGGACAACCTTTATTTTATTCATACATGACATATTCAAACACCAACAAGGATTAAAATTATAATTTTTGGATGTAAAAATTTGAAGTGGTCCTTGGGATGCTTGTGATCAAAAGTGAGAGGAAAAAAAAAGTAAACTTTAGAGAGAGGAGAGAGAAAGAAGAGTGTTGAGATTCATTGATAGAGCTTCCAAATAAAGTAAGGTCCATTGTTTATGTGGAGGGAAACAGGTACACGTGAGGCACTTGCATTTACTTCAAAACCTCTTCTTTTTATATTTCTCTCTTCTTTTTCTTTCCTTTATTATATATATATATATATATATATTTTTTTTGCTATATGGTCCCCCTCATGGGTTTTTTTATTCCTTTTAGGCTTATCTTTTACTACTCTATTCTAAAAGAAGTATTTTTTTTAATTATTAATGTTGTGTATTTTTATAATATAAAAATATGTATTTTTTAAATTAGTTATGGAAAACTTGTATAGTATTGGGGGAGAATATGGTAGTTTTGGCGATGTGGCAATATACGTGCTAAAATCGTGTCTTCGAGACTATGTTTGTAAAACATTTGAAATAGTTTTGAAATCTATTACTATCCTTGTTAATAGTTGCAAGGCTTCTCAAAACGTAATCAATTGAGTCATATTCGGTTGACCTTATGAGTAGACGTCTACAAGGTAACTGGTAGAACCGACCCTATGCAACAGGTCAAGTAGTATAATATTTTTGTTACATAATTAATGAAAATTTGAAAAGAAAAACCAAAACAAATTATGAAAAAAACAACAAATAGAATGAGATGAATTAAAATAAATTATTTAAAAGTCAAGGGCCAAAATAGAATAAGATGAAAGATTAGATTATTATACATAACTAAAATTGGATTTTTACTGTTTATAGTTTACTTTTTAGAATCATTAATAGAAAACATTGTAAAATTTCTTTGAAATTTAATTGGTCAACCAATACATAATTAAGATACACAGAATACCATATTATTAGACTAATACAACATCCGTACTTAAAAAAAAAAAAGACTAATGCAACATCCAATACTTATCAACTCACATTCAAATAAATTATTTAATCCAAATGAAATATGACATCAAGTGGTTGTCTCATTAATCAAGTATATAAATTATAGTCAAATAGATGTTTTTCTTTTTTAAATTAAGAAGCCCCTAAGTAATCAAATTGTTATAGTATAGTTATGATCTGACATATTAACTATTTTATGTATGTTATCTATAAAACATTTCAATATTTATTGGTAAATCTTAAGTAATTTTTTACTCTTTTATAAAATAATTGTCTTTTTGTTTTCCTTTGAATTTGTAACGTGAAGTTATGATAATGAATCTTATCCATTCAATTATTACGAGAAGTTGAATTTCTGACCCAAATAGTTTTTAATTTAAACTTTTAACCCATTTTTAAATAATCTGTATTTGTGGTCCTTCAACATGTTTTTTTTTTTCACTTTTTGTATTTGTGTAAAGACTAAAATACCCTTCCATCTTCTTTTTTTCTAACTTCCCAATCAATCTTTCACTTTTTTTTTTGTTTTCAATTTTATTTTTCTATTTTAATAAAATTCGTCAAAATTTTAGAAACTTATAAAAGAAAAATTATAAGACAATTAATAGTCGATGTTCTTGATATATTATATATATGGAAATTATAAGAAAGTAATGTTTGATCATTAATTTGTTTTAGATATAAAACTTAAATGTCATTTGTATATTCAAAAGTAAACAATCCTTTTCAAAAAGAATTAAATATTCAACAAATTGCATGAATCCCAGGCTAAGGGTCATGCAATTTCGAAAAATTGCATTAATCCTGGAGATTATGAAATTTCATCCAAGAATGTATAATCTCGAATGCAATCTCACTTGACCTGAGATTATGCAATTTCATAAAAAGAAGAGTATGTGAGGGTATTTTGACAAGCAAACTTGGACCAAAAATAAAAAAAGGTTAGAAAAACTATAAATTCGGAAAGGGGTAAAAAATCTAATCTCGAAAACTTTAGGAGTAAAAAAGGCCAATTATCTGCCTAGTACGTGAAGATTCAACAAAACCTTTAAAATGACTAATACTAGGCATGAAAAATTGGGACTAAAATAAATATTACATTGCGCTTAATTGTTATGATGAAAACATTAAACTATAGTACTAAAAATATAGCTTAGACATCTGTTTGCATCCTAATATAACTCAAAATTTAGTGCTTTTCTTGCATTCAAACATTGTTTTATTTTGGGCCAAACCATGCCATTGTTTGGCCCTAAAGGCCCAAAAGCCCAAATGTGTTGTACTTGAAAGTTCTGAAAAGATTGAAACTGATCTCACTCTCATTCACTAGTAAATGATAGTTGTCAGTTTCGTAGAATGACCGATGAAACCAACTGGATCTATTCTCCCGACACATCGAAATGTACCAAAATTGTCGCAAAAATATTTTTATATATACAAGTTTCAGAATTTTATTTTCAATTATAGTAAGTCTTCTATAATTCATTACCATATTGGGTCTTATAAATTAAATTTCTACTCCACATAATTCACGTTAAGGAACAAAATTAGCTTAAAAATAATGTCTCTTAGGGTGCAGTCACTTTGGGGTATCATCTACCATGAGATTTTAGATTCCTAAGCTGATATGTAATTTAGATAATTAAACTCTAAATTGTCTATTTATTTAGAGAATGCAAAATTCAAATAACACTACTAGAATTTTGGGATTTTGTGACAGTAAGAAACAGTAAAATACTGTTCAACATTGTTAAGATACGTCACGAAAAGTAAAAAACGCATTTTTGGAGGGAAAAAACGGACAGTTCCGGATTTTTTACCTTTTGTGACGTATTTTATTCGTTACGAAACACTGGAGGTGCGTTTTTGGTGGGAAATGACAGAGTTATTTGGATTCCTGACTTTTTCATGACGCGTAACAAACGTCATGGAATAGTATTTTTCATGACATTTAGAATCGTCATGATACGATAAGAAGATTTCTGACTTATTCGTGAAAAGGTAAGACTTTTCACGTCACTATAAGTTGGAAAACTATATTTTAGTGACGTCTTATAAAACGTCACTAAACGTTACTTTTCGTGATGTTTAAAATACGTCATGAAATGGTGGAGTGATATTTTCTGTGGGAAAACATGACGACTACTGAACTTGCCGTCATTTGTGACATTTCTTAACCTTCATTAAATGGTGATCCAATATCTCTATTTGTGGTCACAAATTTTTTTGATCAATTTATGAAACAACATATTTTTATATTGAATTAGAGTGAATATATAATTTAAAATTTTTATTATATTTTAAATAATGTTGTAAAATATTGAATTAGAGCGAAACAACATATATTTCTAGATGGATGATTTTTGGTACTTTATTACGATTTTTAAACGTCACGAAAGGTCATAAAATTTTGAGCTTTCATGAAACTTAAAACATCACAGAGCTTTGTTTGTGGATGAAGTCAGTCTTTCATGAATTTTTTTTCATCAATCCAAAAAGATTCAATTAATACTTACATTTTCAATACCATGGATTGCAATTTGATACTGCAAATCTTAAGAAAAATAAAATACAAAATTTTGTTGAAATTGGTAAATTACAGACCTAAAGGAAAAAAAAAAGAAATTAACTTATAGACATTTTAAGTTAATTTATTGGAATTTAAGTTAAAAAAGCATAAAAGTCTAAAAGCCTAAAATTTATTCGAAATTTTGCACTCAGAATATTATTTAAATATTGAGGGTCAAATAATTGCAATTTTTCTTTTTACTTTGTAATTTTACCTATATATTTTAATACCCAAAATTTTCATATATTTTATTCATTCCATCCAAAAAGATTTAATGAATCTTGAGAAAGGAAATCTTGAAAAAAAAAAAGGAATTTTTTTTTGGAGTATGTAAATTCCAAAACATAGAGAAAAAATATAGGAAAAAATTAAAATTAACTCAAAAATCTTTTAAAAATTATTTTGTATTCTCTAAAGGTTTTTAACAAATTCTCCTTTACACTAAATCTCTAAATCTCCTTTCACCCATTGGACGATTTCGACCTCCACGCCGCCAGACCAAACGCCTCCGGTGGAATCGAGCGCTACTGTTGAATCAAAGGCCTCCGGTGGTGGAATCAAATGCTGCCAATTGAATCCAACGTCGGTGAGGGTCGAAGCCACCACTTCAATCGGTGAGATTCGAGGCCACCGCTTCAATCGGTAAGGGTCGAAGCCGCCACTGACCACCACACGCGAAGTACCGCAGACCACCGCGACCAGAGATTGACGACCACACCGACGACCACCGCGAACGTCGTTGACCACCGTGAACTCAGTTGACCATCTCGAACGCCGCTGACCACCGCTGCTCTTTGGGTACTACCCCTTTCTATCTTTCCTTAATTAACCATATAGGGTTTGATATTTAGTTTATGTTGGTACATTTATGAAAATATTTTGTTGTATTGGGATATGTGGTAAAATTGTTTAATGGTGTAGAAACTTGTTGGCTATGCTAAGTTTGTCATTGGATTTTAGAATGAACTGTTGCATGGTTGTTGTGTGAAAAGTGTATCATGAGTTTGTAAGCACGATGTATACAACTTTATTGGCTATGCTAAGTTTGTCAATGAGTTTTGGTTGGGATCTGCTTATGCTAGAAACCTTAATTGTGCGATGTTGTGATTCATTTTTGTTTAAAGTATGGTGGCGATGTTATGGTTTAATGTTTGGAATGATCCCACGAAAGCTTGATGTTTAGACAATAAAGCTTGTTCGGAACATGGATGCTGGATTTCTTTGTTTGAGTTTAAAGCATGCCAACCTTATGTCAATTGTTTGACTTCTTTTCTTGATTAATAATGCGGTCTTGGTAATAAACTTATGGAATTGAATATTCACAAGTTGTGTTTTTATGTTATGAACGTCTCACTGATCTTATGTTGTTAACATTTTAGTAGTGAAATGGATAAGTCACGGAGGAAGAAAAATAGATTGTTTAGAGAGTATGAAGTGAGACTTGAAACATTCTTTGAATTTGGGTTGAGTCATGTCAATGGTTCTAATTCCATCCGATGTCCTTTGAAGTGTGGGAATCTTATATGCAAGGACATAGGAACCATTAGAGATCATTTATATTCAAATGGTATTGACCAAAGTTATAGGGTATGGTTTTGGCACGGTGAAGACTTAGGAAATATCACGGCCGAACAGACATACAATAATGATGCACTCGGGAGTGATGAAGATGATCTCGACTTCTTTGAGGTGGGTGACTTGGTTCAATCTGTTCATGATGAATTCTCTGATGTACCAAAATCATTTGAAACTATGTTTCATAACGCTAAGAAGCCATTGTACCCCGGATGTGGAAAGTTTACAAAATTATCAGCTCTTCTAAGGTTATACAATTGAAGGTGAGATTTGGGTGGAGTAACTCGAGTTTTTCTGAACTTTTATCCATAATAAGTGATATATTACCAGAACCTAATGAAATGCCGAATTTTATGTACGAAGCAAAGAAAACGTTGTGTGCCCTTGGGTTGAGATACGAAAAAATTGATGCATGCCCAAACAATTGTTACTTGTATAGAAAGGAGTATGCAGATATGACTAAATGTCCTAAGTGTAATTCGTTAAGATGGAAAACACATAAGAATTCAACCAAGGAGAAAGAAGAAGTTTCTGCTAAGCAAGTGTGGTACTTTCCAATTATTCCCAGGTTTATAAGATTGTTTAGGAACTCAGGTAATGCAAAGAATCTAGTTTGGCATGCGGTAGATAGGAAAATGGATGGGATTGTGCGACATCCAGCAAACTCTCCGTCATGGAGGTTAATAGATCATATTTGGCCAAATTTTAGTTCAGAACCAAGAAATCTTCGCTTACGTTTATCAACTGATAGGGTGATCCATATGGTGAAAGGAATAGTACATATATTTGTTGTCCAGTAATAACAACTATATATAACATTCCACCATGGCTATGCATGAGGCGGAAATTTCTAATGCTTACCATGTTGATCTCAGGCCCAAAACAACCCGGCTATGATATTAATACATATTTAGCCCCTTTGGTTGATGACCTAAAACTCATGTGGGAATATGAAATGACATGTTTTGATGCGTATAGACAAGAAACCTTTAAAAGGCTGTTTTAATGTGGACCATCAATGATTTTACTGCATATGGTAATTTGTGCGGTTGTAGTGTTAAGGGTTATAAAGCTTGCCCGATATATGGGGAGAACACTACTTCAATTAAATTGGCACACGGGAAAAAGAATGCATATATGGGCTACAGAAGATTTTTGCCAAGTCATCATCTGTACAAAAAACAGAAAAAGACATTCGATGGTAAGAAAGAGTTTAGAGTTGCTCCAACGCCATTATCAGTGGAGGATATTTTTTAAATTTTGAATGACATTGGCTTCCCAAACAAGTATTGGAAGAGAATATATGTATTTTTTGATCTTCCCTACTCGAAAAGATTGCACATTAGACATTGTCTGGACGTAACGCATATTGAGAAGAATGTGTGCATGAACATTATAGGAACATTACTTGATATATCAGGAAAAAGTAATGATGTAATAAATGATAGACTTGATCTTGTTGACATTAATATTAGACCAGAACTGGCACCCCAATTCAGAGGAAAAAGAACATACATACCTCCAACATGTTACACATTGTCGAAGGAGGAGAAACAACGTTTCTGTATGACTTTATCTAAAATCAAAGTACCGGAAGGGTATTCCTCAAATATCAGTAGTCTTGTATTAGTAGATGATATCAAACTTAAGGGGCTTAAATCGTATGATTGTCACGTTCTCATGCAACAACTTCTTCCAATTGCTCTCCGATCCGTGCTCCCTAAGGATGTGCGCTATGCCATCACAAGATTCTGTTTCTTCTTTAAAAGTATGCTTTAAGGAGTTGAATGTGTCCGAATTTGATGACTTGCAAGATGACGTTGTCGTAACCTTATGTCAATTGAAAAAGTACTTCCCACCATCTTTCTTCACAGTAATGGTGCATCTAACTATTCATATTGTTAGAGAAATTAAACTGTGTGGGCCTATATACTTACGGTGGATGTATCCATTTGAATGATACATGAAAGTATTGAAAGGCTACGTCCATAATAGAACTCGACCTGAAGGTAGTATTGCTCAAACATAATAGAAGAAGTCGTGGAATTATGTACTGAGTTCTTATCTGGACTAGAACCAGTTGGGCTAGGCTCACTTTACCGAAGAGAAGAATCACTCATTGATAGACCTCTATCAGCTGGATGTTACGTGAGGCCTACTATACAACATCTCAAATAAGTTCATCTTTACGTGTTGGAGAACATTGATGTTGTACAACCATATATAAGGTAATTCTACTTAGTAAATAGTTTATATCATTTATTAACTTAGTATGTATTTCTTTCCACTTATTGATGATTAACATGTAGTCATCATATGGAGTCTCTGAAATTGAAATATCCAAGTAGATCGACCAATGAAAAGTGGTTGCAGGATGAACACAATTGAACATTTGGTTTTTGGATCCATGAGGAGGTAATCAAATTGTTTTAATATTTTTTCTAAATACATTCATAATAAATGATTTTGGAATTTAACAAGTTTTACATATTTGTACAATATGTTATTGGTGGATTGCGTAATGGTAAAAACATTTCGGAGACTTTAAGATGAATAACACATGACCCCAATCCAGATGTTCTGACTTATGAGGGTTATAAGGTCAATGGATGTTGCTACAACACTAAATCTCGTGACTTTTGTTCAAAATAGTGGAATTAGTTTGGTTGCTACAACCATGCAAGTGTCTAATGCGAAGGACAAAACCCTATTGTTGCAGACATGACGTTTTATGGAGTCATTCAAGACATATGGGAAATTAGCTCCAACAAACTCAAAATTCCATTGTTCAAATGTGATTGGGTGGATAGTCGAACTGGTGTCCGGACAGATGAACTTGGATTCACTTTGGTTGACTTGAGTCGTATTGGCCATACAACTGACTCATTTATTCTAGCTTCACAAGGTAGACAGGTTTTCTACGTAAAAGATCCAGCAGATGTAAAATGGTTTATCGTTATCAGACTGCCGCAAAAGGATGTACATTGTGCAGGTTTTAATGAGCTTGGGGATACTTCGCTACATTGTCCTCCAATGTCGATTCGGACACCCTTCAGTGATGAAAACCATTTTGACTCACAACATAGAGGAGGAGATTGTAATACCAATGATGTTCCTATCGCCCGTATTACTTAATATGAACCATACTATGCTTAGTATTTCTATGACTTCGTTTGTAATTTGAAATGCTTGTACTAATCTTTATCTAAAATATTTTCATGCGTTAAGTGATTCCAAGTAGTTTCATTACTATTTTCCACATGTAATGCTTAAGGCGATCGGATTTAATGATTGTGCTTTGCTATACATATTCAATGCTTGACCTAATCTTGTTTAAGTATATCTTGTCAAACAATTTGAAAGAGATGGAGGAAGAGTCCAAGTCAATTGAAGATAGTAAGCAGCCTGCCGGTGAGGATGTAAAGGGAGAGTCCAGCAAACGAAAGACTCGTGGACGTACTAGAATGCACGATATCACACGTGCGAGTAGTGAAGGAAAGAATAAAGTAATTAAATATAATGAAGAATGGCAACCGATAGGTAAGAATGGACACAAGTTGAGTAGCTGGATTGAGACGTGCGTTCGTCACCATGTCCCAATAATATATGACCATTGCAAGCTAGTTCTGACGGAGACCAAAGATAAGATATATGAGTTGGTTCAAGTACACTTAAATTTAAAGTCGAATATAATGATTTCAGTGAGGCAATAATCTTTTCTACTTATTATTGACAAAATAGGGTGGATTCATTGTGGATCGGAGAGCGAAGAAAGATATCTTGAGTTGTGCTAGTACTTTATTTCGCCAATATAAATGGAGATTAACTGCCACCTATATAAAGCCTTATCGCGATGATCCAACAAAGTTGAAGGTGGTACCGAAGGATGAATCCCATATTCGATAACAATACTGGGACCGGTTTGTCCAGTCTAGACTAAGTACGAAATTCCAGATACTCCTTATGATGATAATATATTAGTACTTTTTGTTTAATGTATATAGACAAATGCATCTAAAACTGATACGAATTTATGCACTATTATAAAGGCTTTAAGTGAATGGAATAGAGAATTGCGGGGAATGCATGTGTACAACCACAAGTTGTCACGAAAAGCGTATGCGAATCTCTCAGAAGAATTGGTAAGATACACCTACTGAATCAGATATCATAAGTCTTGATGATCTTTTAAGCCGTATTCGCTAAGTTTGCCTAACTTTGTATACAGAAAATTTCTCAATGTGATGAGGACCCGAGGGATCGAGGCACGCTATGAAAGAAAGCGCGTATGGATAAAGATGGAAATATCAGGGAAGAATGTACTACAGTCATAGTCGAACACATGGTACATATCAACGTATGAGTATTTTGCTATACAGATTCATCTTTTTCTTATTTAAATCTCATTCTACAAATGTTGGAGGAGATAAAAGTTACAGTGTCAAGATGATGACAACAACTCTCTAGAAGAAGATGCACTATCACTCCCTTTGGGTACTCGAAATCGTCCTGGACGACTTACGGGTGTGGGTAAGTATATAACGAAGACTTAATACTATCATAAACCAACGAAACGATCGACATCTAAGTTGGAAGAGGAGAAGGTTTGTTCAAATCTCAAAAATAGGTACGCCAAAAGGGTTAAAGAGTTGGGAGATGAATTGGCGAAATATAAGCAAAATGCTTCGATACCAAGTGAGAGTAAGGTGGAGGAGACAATGGAACGAGAAAAGGAAGAGAAGATGAAGGAAGGAGAAAAAGGAGAGGACAGGAGAAAAAACAGAGAATATAAGGGAAGTAGAAACAGGAGAAAAAGAAGAGAAGATAAAGGAAGGAGAAATAGGAGGGGAGGCTACGAAAGGAGTAAAAGGAGACGATGTTATTGAAGTGGAGACCAGGGAAGAAAATGTAAGATTGTTATTTAGCTTATTTGTTGTTATCCCACATGACTAATTTAGGCGACTTAATCGTTTTTTTGTAGGCAACTAGTAATGAGCAGAATAATGTGTCTCTTAAGGTAATACACCAATTCTATTAGTTCAACTATTATGGACGTAACATTATTGACTTATTGTTGTGGATGACTTTAATTTAGGAGGGAGATTTTTGTCAACTATTTTTCGGGTCAATCCACAACGTCGTTGCATTAGGAACGATATTTGAAGGCAACGTGGAAGGAGGCCATGTGAAGGTATCAATTGATGTAGTCTTCTAGAAGGATTGCCTTCTGCCTATTCCATCTAATAGAGGATCAAACCTACTAGTTGAAGAGTTAGGTTCGCACATATTATGGCTAGAACACCTCGTCGCCATCAATGAGAAAAACCTTCCTCCCCTCCTATTTCGTGACTAACTTTTACTCCTCGTTGCCATCGGAAGTGGAGACGATGTTAATACTAACTTCAATTCTTTCAACTAAGTAGGAGGTTGCAACGATAGAAGAAGTGCTCGAGCTGTACCCATTCGTATATGATCGAACGACACCAATTGCTCTGCGATGCCTACTTCGTGAAATGAAGATGTGTAAATCTCAGGTAAAATTGCCAGTGATTGAAGAAGTGTTCGGATGTAAACGCATCTGTAAGATATGAACGGACGTCGTACAAACATTTTATGAGATGAAGCCGATAAGTGATCTGTGCATAGATGCGTTTATCATGTAAGTACCTGGACTTCTAATGAGATCACCGATACGATAACATCATCATATCGCTAATGTTTGACTTTTATTTGTTTTCTAGATACTTATACAAGAACTTGGTGACGCAGGGTGCACATATGTATAAATTTCTTGATGTTGGATCAATATTGACATCCAATCTTTCGAAAGAAGCACGATCGGAGAATTTGACAAAACGACTTATGTCAATGGAGTCTGGTCAATTGCTTCTTGCTCCCTACAACAGTGGGTAAGTCATTTTTATTTCTATAGATATTGTGGTAGGTATGTCTAATTTAACTGATTTTCTCATTTATTTGGAATGCATAGATCTCATTGGATATTGATCATCATTGATTACTCGAAGACCATGGTGTTTTCAATAAACCCTTTGAGATATCGTCTGGACAATGATATCATGGATGTCGTTAACCGGTATGTAGAAGTCACCTAATGGTTATGAGCTTAAGTTCAATCGATTTATAAACTTATTGTCTATCGCTTCACAAGGCTTTCAATAAATGCAACAAACTAAAGGTACAATGGAAGTGTGTAAAGGTACGAGATGATGTTCACTCATTAAGTGGTTCATAGTAGTCACTGTTGTATTTATTATCAGCTTACTATCTGCGAAATGCCTTGTTGTATGCATAGTGCCCAAGACAACTTGGATCGACAGAATCTGAGTATTATGTGATGTGATTCATGCGAGTCATAGTCAGCCAAAAGAGCACTTCGATCCATGATGTAGTAAATAATAACTTAGCCTGCATGAATGTCAAAATATATGTATATATGTGAAATGTCTCGAACTTAATTAATTACTGATTCTATAGTTATAGATGAAACTTGAACTAAATGAATACACAAAAGACGACATCAACATGTTGAGAATGAAGTGGGTCAAGTTTGTTCAGTCCTACTTAACTTTTTCATAAGATATGTGTAATTACCTTTTTGGGTCGACCATGAACTCATGTTGCATATAATATATTTTTTGCTTGTACATTGTTCGAGTTCATGGTTGATGCATTGGTAGCAATACTTTTGTTAGGCATGTTTTTTGGACTGCTAGCTACCTTATACTTTCTTGGTCATTTTATCTCACACCTGACGAAGAGAAAAATTTTGGTGTGAGTTGTTAACTATATCCCTGTTTATTCATTTGAAGGTGTAGTACTTATAACCATTCAAGTAATTTGAATATTCAAAATTTCTGGTAGTCCTACTTCGTCAGACACATTACTTTGAAGTATCTATTTTGTCATACAAGAAATTCTTGGTTGGGTTCGTACCTCAACGCATATATGCTACTATATTACTTAAAATTTTGTTTGAATGTTACTGTTTATGTAAAATTTTTTGAGAAAGTCCCTTTTCCTAAGTTACTTCTTATTGCTTTATATGACAGAAGCAAGTTTCGGACTAGAACAAGAAGTTGTAAAGGATTTTTATTTTGTTGAACCGCGTCCAAGTGAGATGAAGCATGTTGTGGCCGTTTCCATCAAAGTTCTATTATAACAAAGGTAAGCTAACTTGCTTTTCGTCATTATTCATACTATAGCATTTGAATCTTAAATATTTATGAATCAAACTTGTTATATGTTGTAACTATAGTTAATTTAGCACATTTATTAGATTATTGAATAAGTTCACAAGGAAGACTGAATATTGATTATAGATACTGTCGTTATACGAGTAATGTACGTTTACAATCCTTCTGATATACTAGCTAGTTTGTGCTATATTGTTTAAGTATATTTTGTGTTATGCTGCTGAATGATACAGAAGAAGTGTTGGGTTCTTTTGTTATTGTAACCTCTTCTGTTTTGTTCGGAACTTTGTTTGGTCATTTTGTTGGTTATCGTATCATATTATTGTGTAAGTACATAAGAGTTTTATGAATTCTTAATATTGATACTTTTGTTACAGGATGATTGTACGTTTACAAACATTATGATTGTACTGATATTTTGTGCTATGTAATTTAAGGATGTAGAAAAAGTGTAGGCATGTCGTTAATTTTAATTGTGCTTCTTCTGTTGGGATCTTTATTTGGTTGTGATGTTGGTTGTTTTATTAGATTATTGAGTAAGTTGATAAGGAAGACTATAAATGTTGATTATTTGTAGTGTTGTAGAAGATTAATGTACGTTTTCAATCATTGTGATACTTGTTTAAATTTTTAAATATTATGCGATATTACTAAAGGATGTAGAAGAAGTATACGTAGGTTGGTTTTTGTTTAATCAATTTTGTTATGTTGGAATTTGTATTTGCAAGGATTACTATTGTGATAGGCTCCTAGTGTGTTTATTTAAGAATGTTATTTGCAAATATCACAATCCTTTGCAATTTTTAATACATAGACACGTTCTTTTAGAAAGTAACTTTCTTCCCTTATCTAGCTTTCATTATTCATTTGTCTAATTTGGGTATTGTTTTTTTCATTAGGTCTTTCATGACCCCAAAGAAGTTGACAATTACAAGAGGAGATCTAATTGATGGATGAGCTTACTTGTTGGGGTTGGTGTATTGGGAACATGTTTAATTTTGTAATTTTGTAATTTATGTTTGAGAATACTAATATATTCTAAATTAATATATTAAATTCCTTGTTCATGTTTAATATATTTCAACTTTGTTATCTAAATTAATATATTTGCATGTTAGATCGACAATTTGATTATATAATATTTCTATTACGCGACATTTGCAAGCTAAATCAAATACATTTTCGATGATATTTTTTTTTTTATCCTCACAAAAGGAAATCATTCGTGACGTTTTTAAAACGTCACAAAAATGATTCTAAGATGCCTATTCAACGTCATGAAATATTTTTTTTGTGACATTTAAAAACCGTCATGAAAAGATGTCACGTGATCTTTCCTCGCTATTCAAGGTCTTTCCGTGACATTGTATGATAGTCACGAAATCAAATGCCGTCACGGTTAATCATTTACGGTGATTTTTTTTAAATGTCATTAAAAGTCTTAATCGTGACATTCTTAAAACATCACGAAATAATTTTTCATGACGCTTAACAAACGTTGTTGAAGACTATTTTTTTCATGATGATTTTTAACCGTCACGTGTGTTAATTTTTGTGACGTTTAAAAAATGTCACGTATACCTTTCGTGATGAGCATATAGGTGACGACCTAAAAAACGTGATGAAAAATTTTTGTGACGTTAAAAAACGTCACGATAAGCCAAATTTCTACTATACCATGGGCAAGTTTGTTGCCTTGGGCTTTAGTTTTAAATACTAATTGTATTTATTAAAAAGTTCAGTGCGACCTCGAGCCCCTCTCGACTCCTAGTAGATTTGCCTCTGTGTGTGGTTGTCCATATATTTTCAAACATGGTATTAAGAATGAAGTCGAGGTGAATGGAAATTTTGATAAAATGTTTATATCGATATCAATGGATATTTCTAAAAACATTATAAAAAAAATCATAAGAAATATTTAAATTAACAAATAAATGTTTCACTATTTCTAAATAAGTTAAGAATGATTATTATTAATACTATATCTATATTAGTGATATTTTGTTGATATTTTTCATAATTTATTGATATTTTTTAAAATACTATGAAAATGTTGATCTATCTTTTATGCCCATGTCAAATCTATGGACACATGAAAATGTTGATGAAAATTTAATATTATAATGAAAACAAATTTCTACTTGTGTTGAACAAAGGAAATTAAAACAAAAAATATATGTTGTTTCAGGGTAGTATTTGACACAATAGTTTTAATAGCTCGTGTAATGTGGCGAGCTAAAATATCTATTACTTTTATTAAGGTGGAAAGAATCTGTATTAAACAAAAGGGTAAATTGCAAAAACCACCCCTAAACTATAATAGTTGTTACAAATACACCCACAAACTTTTACTTTTAATGGCAAAAATTAAACCTTCCAACTTAAATTATGGTTTAAATTAAACCTATGTTAGTTAGGTTAACCTTCCGTTAAGTTCTCATTTAAAAAACAAACTGATGTTTTAAAAAATAAAATAAAACCCTTCATTAGGTTACAAAATCACGCGTAACAAACACAAATCTTTTCGATGAGGGGGAGAAAACGAAGAGTTTTCAAGATTTCTAGAAAGAAGAGAAAGGCAAAATCGATTTTAAACAAGATCACCATTTGAATTCTAGTTTCGATCATAATATATATATGCTCGGCTTGAGAGTGTTCATTGGTAAGTAATCAACTTGAACAACAAGAATCGTGCATCGTGATGTCGATAAACAAAAACTAATTTTGTGAGGTTTCTTCTATTAAAAAAAAACAGTAGTTTCATCTACTTCCACATATGAACCTCCATAAGTGAACCCACAAAAAAATTTCAACAATCTTCCATCTCCATTTTTGCTATAATATCATGTGACCTAACAATAAAATTGAGAAGGAAAAGATAAAAACTCGGCCACGTTCAAAACTCTACCACCAAACTTATGAAAAGGAGAAAATTTAAGAGGATGATACTCGATTCGATTCTGTATATAGGCTCTTGACTCTTGAGGGGCTGAGAATGTTCTGTCAAAAGGACCCATGACGATGAAGGAGAAAAAGTTTACTTACCATTGAACACTTCCAAGCCGACAATACATATTATGATTGAAATTGGAATCCAAGAAATCTTAAAAAAAAAATTTTTTTGTTTGTTAAGCAGTAATTTTGTAACTGAAGGGCTTTATTTTATTTTTTAAAACATCAGTTTGTTTTTTTTGAAGAGAACTTAACGGAAAGTTAACTAACTAACAAAGAGAGGTTTAATTTAAGCCACTATTTAAGTTGGAGGATTTAATTTTTACCATTAAAAGTTCACCACTTGGTTGGAGGTATATGTTAATTACCGCTGAGTCCATATGTCAATAGGGATTAATTTTTAATTGTATAGAGAACAAAAACAATGATTATATAAAATTCTAAAAAAGTTTATTAAAATTACATAGCTAATAAAATTATAATTAATAACAAAAACTTATTTCAAAAGCGGCTTCTCGACGGCGCCTTATATTTCCTCCACTTGCAATTAACCCTTCGTAAAATTATTATTTACAGTCGCAGAACGCTTACCGGCCGGGAATTGGGATACCGCCGGCGCCGGAATCTTCCAGCACCACCTTTGATCTTGTAGAGTGAAAAATAGCAACAAAACGAAACGAGAAGAATTTCAGAAGCAAACTTCTTCCATACAAATCCTAGAAGACAATACATGAATCGCTCTTCTCTGATTCCGAAGCAATTGAATTGGGGTATACCTAAAATTTGAAGCCTGCGTGTTCTTGGCTAAACAGAATTTTGAAAGTTTTTGCTGCAGGTATTCTTTTCTTTCTGTCCATTCCTTGAATCTAATGCCAATTTCGAGTTTCCTTTTGTAATTTCTTTCTTTCTTTCACGTGGTTGGGTTGGGGTTTTTCTCCAACTTATAAATCTTCCCCTGTGCCTTTTTTTTCCCCTTAAATTTGATCGTCTGCTTGGCTCCAGTTAATCTTCAGCCATTTGTTTTCATGTTTAATTGTTATGTGATTCAATTTGATTCTTGTTCTTTCTTAAGCTTTGTTCAGGGTTTTTGCAGATTCTTGAATTTGGCATTTTTCTGTAATTTATGGTAATGGGGACTCTTATCTTCGTCTTTGTTGGTTTTTCCCATTCTTAATTTTGCCAGAACTCTGGTTTATATTTCATAAATTATAACACAATGGAAATCTATATTGGCAGAAAAAAAATCATTAGAGCTGAGCTACATAATTCTTAGTCATGGATTTTGAGATTTCAAGGCTGTTTATTTAAATCTATCCTGATTCTATGAGCCGTGATAGGTTGAAATTTTTGTGATAGGGTTGTTTATTATAATTTCCATTTCGATGGATGGTGAAATTATTCAGTATAAAGGAGTTTTTTGCTTTATTAAATCATAATTAAATTTCATATTAGAACTATACAAAGAAAGAAAATTGGAGTGGAAATAGTGAGAGATATGGAGTTGCATTGTGCATTAGTTTGTTAGTAGAAAACAAGTCTTTTGCCTGCTAAGGATGTACTCCACAGGCACTAATAACTGTAAGGAGTTCCATTTGGGTTGTGCTGCACATA
>NW_019104598.1:136375-178910 GCF_001995035.1 Momordica charantia
CATGGTAGTTTGTCATTTTTTTCTAATTGTAAAATTAAAAATTTGAACCACACTATTGTCCAGAGGCTCAGTTTTAGGAATCTGTGAGATTGAAGTTACACCTTCAGCTTGTTTTCTTGAATCATATTATTCTAAATTGCCAAGAGGAAATATAATCATTCTGTAATATTCCCGAACCAAGGCTCAATTTAAGTGTATATGCTCTTTCGACTGTATACTGATGCATTTTGTAACGCTGAAAGTGAATAGAAATTGGATATCATCGCCAGTTCTAACATTGAAATTATTTTCACAAGGAGCATAGTTAAAAAATAGAGAGACATCCCTATCAAGTGATTATGGGCTCAAACTCCGTAATTCATGGACTTGTATACTCGGTTGTTTTTGATAACTACCTCTTTGGCCATATAGTAGCTATAGATGATGTACCTGCATTGGTTTAGTTCATGTTATGCACCAGCTTGTGTTGGCCAAACAATTTGTGGAGAAGTGCTACTTCTTTCTTTGTGAATAAACACTATTCCGGACCAGTAATTTCTTCTATAGGAGTTTCTCAAGCTTAGTAAGCTTTCTCCTTTTCCTTCAAGGTTCTTGACTTTCAATCACTAGGACTTGCATGTAGCTCCCAATACACGTCTAAGGTGTGCCCAGTCTTCTTACAATGATAGCATCATTCTTTTCCATTCCTAGTATGATTCTCAGTTCTAGAATTGGATGGGGTTCCAGAAAAACGCATTTCATTACCCGTAGGGTGAGAGGACTAAGAAGCGAAGGCAGAGCTTTCCACTTCCGTATATTTTTCAGCCTATCATTAACTTCGTTAGATTTTCTTCTCTTCTTACACTTGCAGATGCTTCTCTAATAAGTATATCTTGTTGAGATCCTCGTTGAGACCAAGTAAGAACTCGAATACCTGCTTCTTCTCCACTATATTAGTAAATAGCCAACTCTGATATCTAACATTTTCCTCATGCATCTCATTCATTAGATTTCTTATCCTATTGAAGGGGAGAAATCTATACAAGATATAAAAACTTAAAAAAGCGATTCAATAATATACCAGCTGTAACAAAATGTTAATGCAACGTAGTGAAGGACTATTAATTTTAAAGTGGCTGAACGAATATCGAGGTTGGATATTATAAGATAGTTGAATTGGTTATCTATTGTGAAATATCACTTTGGCACAGTAGGTTGCTCGTTTTTCTTGTTTTCTAGGTCCAATTAAAACGTGAATAATTCTGGCATTTTGTACCAATGGAAAGCTTCTGATTACTGATTTGTTCCTCTTTTTTCTTCTGTTAATTCCTCAGGCTAAACCAGCATGAATATTGGTTCAATCAGTGCTTGCACGAGGAATGTTGTCCATCTGAACTCCCGTGTTCCCATGCAGATGGGCAGCAACATATGTTCAGTGCTTTCCCCAAGAATATCAAATTCATGCTGTTCATATGGCATTTCAAGACCAAAATATGCCGATCAATCTGTAACCACGATATCATCTTGTACACCAAATACTAGCCAAAGATTTCCGGGAGGCTGTCTCAGTTACTGCTTCTCCAGACAGCCGATTGACTTCAAGAATTTAACAGTTAAAGATTTGATCACTGATGGGGGATCGCATGGACGAGGACTTGAAATTTCATTGGCATGCAAAGGTATGAATGTGAAGCTCTCAATCACTAATGATGGGTTTAGCAAAATCAAGCATAACATGCGATGGCCAGAAAGATGTGCATCTGCTGGCTTAGTTTTTGGTTGGGTGGTTTGTTATTCAAGTTCTGAACCAGTCCATGCTGAAGCAGCTTGTGAGAAAGAAGATAATGAAGAAAACTCTGATTCTTCTCCTGTCAAATTCTCTCATGGAAAGACGGTTTACACCGACTATTCTGTTATCGGTGAGCTTCGAAGTCTTCTATTCCCTTCTTTTATGTTATATGATCAAATAGATAATTGTTTGTAAATCCCATAAGCAAAGTACCATAGGATAAAGGGAAATGTGGTAATGTAAGCAACCTGTTTGTTCTGGATAGGAATTCCTGGAGATGGAAGATGTTTGTTCCGCTCTGTTGCACATGGTGCTTGTTTGCGATCCGGGAAAGCGGCTCCAAGTGAGAGCCTTCAGAGGGATTTGGCAGATGAGTTGCGGAATAAAGTATGTTTTTAGGAGAATACCATGGTTGCACACCCTACTGTAGCTGTCAAGATTGCATGTTTTGAACCAATTTCTTTGCAAAAATGTATATAATTCCCCCTTACTTATAATGATCGTAGATCACATATTTTTCAGGTTGCAGATGAGTTCATCAAACGACGCAAGGAAACGGAATGGTGAATCTCTCTCGACCCCCGACTCGAACTCTCTAACCGAGTAGGATAAAACCAGTGCATTAGAATAAAAACATGAACAGTTCCTGAAATTGGGTTTTCCTCCTTATGTTGCTCAACAGGTTTGTTGAAGGTGATTTCGATAGGTACGTGTCAAATATGCGAAAACCACACATATGGGGAGGCGAGCCTGAGTTATTCATGGCCTCACATGTTCTTCAGTAAGCTCTCTATCTCTGTTTCGCTCTCTCTACTGTGCTTATTAATGAATTGTTGTGGTGAAGACTCTGATTTCTGCTGCAGTGCTCCTATAATTGTGTACATGTATGATAAAGATTCTGGTGGGTTGATATCCATTGCTGAATATGGCGATGAATATGGGAAAGAAAATCCAATCAGAGTTCTGTACCATGGTTTTGGCCATTACGATGCACTGCAGATTCCTGCAACTGCAAGTAAAGGGGTACGTAGATCCAAACTTTAGTGTTATAACTGAAATATTGTGAATTAATGACATCTTATTTTATTCTATTAATAAATCTGTCTCCATTTCAATGAGAATCCAACATGTTCTAGATTAGTCTACGAGTATTATTGATTAATATTGAGAATACAAAATCACTCCTTGAATTTCTGAAAAGTAATATCCTTCAGAAGAAAAATTTTATAAGTAGAGCTTATGTTTAGACGCTATTTTAACCCAAAAAAAAAAAATGAAGAAGAAGAAGATAATTTTGAGTGAGATTTGTACAAAAACATCCATTAATTGGGTTTTTGTTTTCTTGGATTTTTTTTCCTGGCGATTCAAATTATGTTGATTTATTTGATATTAAAAAGGTCAATCTTTGATCTCCATCCCACATGTGGTAATAAAAAGGAAAAAAAAAATCCTTGATTCATGAAATATCCAATACTAATCAAATTTCAAATTTGACCATTATTGTAATTTCATAGTTGGATAGGCTATTTCTTTAATTTTACATTTTAATAGGATCATTCTTGCTATCGCCCTAGGAAAATAATTTTTAAAAAATTAATTATAAAGTATATATTTTCAACGTTTCTATCTAAAAGGCTCAATCCTAGCTAGTAGCGACTCGTGAGTTTACTTGTTAGAGATTGGACTAGCTTGACCTAGATAGCTAAGTTCATTAGACTTTGGTCGAAGCTAAGTCTAGCCTATGTAGCTTAAGCCCCAAATAACTAGCTAGACCTACGCGTTGAGTTCGACACATAATTCATGAGTTTGACCCTTCAAAATGCATCATGAGTACTTTTCTATATAAAAAAACAATTCTCAATAGGAAGGAAAAAATATTTGCGTGTTGACCGATTAGTACCTATCTTCACAAATTAAGTTCTCTTTTTCTGAATTTTTTTAATATTTATCAAAAATTTAATGATGATCAGCAAGAGATGGATGTTGACTCCTCAAAATAAGAGCTTGAGGTTTAGTCATAATCATAAATGATGTGAGATCTATTCCTTCTGTTTATTGTGTAAACAAACGACGTATGATACTCTCGTTGTACTGGACTTTTCTCCGAGATCGAACAAGTTTGGGAGAGAGACGACATTTCCTAGACAGCTTGACAACAGCCTTCCCTTTTATCTATCCCCATTTCACCATCACCATTTCCACAATTCTGGGCCCCACTCCCTAAATTTTTAAATTTAAAATAATAATTTACTCCACCATGGGCCCCACTTCACTTATGGGCCCCTTCCACTGGTCCTCCCAACATATCGGCCCACTTTCCGGCCCACGACCTGACTCGACTTGTCGCCTCCCCCGGGCCCATCAGCCTCTACTTCCTTTTTTTATCTCCCAATATTAATTATTTTATTACATATCCCTCACGGAAATTTTAATCAAAATACTTCTTTCATTTTAATAACTTTTCTTTTTTTCTTTTGAGGAAAGAGAAAATATCTCATATTATTTAACCATTTTTTTTTTTTACTTTTACTCATTTTTTTTTCCTTTTTTATAACTAGGAGTTGGAACTTTGCTCCTCTATATCCCGAGCACTTATCTATCTCAAGGTTTATTATTTTTACTTTCTATCATTTATTTCAGCCAACCTAAACTTAACTTAGTTGATTAAAACATTTTATCTCTAATTAAAATGTCGTGAGTTTGAATCCCCATCTTGACATGTTGTGTTAAAAAAAAAAAGTCATTTGCTTCAACAAATTAAAAAATGAATAATATTTTACTTACACCATCGTTAAAAACTTTACAGCTACGTACTTTTTAATCTATTTTCTTTCTTTTTTTTTATGCATTCATCTCTTAGCTGTCAATTCTTTTAACGAAGTCTACTAATCGGTGAGCACCAAACGAATGAACGAGACGATGGAGTAAATGGAGAGGGTAGGAGTGTCCTAAGGAAATGGGGGGAAGTACCTTTAGAATGGGCTAATGGGCCTCAAAACGACGACATTTCATTATTATTTAAAGCAAAGTCTTTGTGCTCTGTTCGGCTGCTGCTTCCCTATCCTCACAAACACACCCAACCAATTTCAAGTACATACCATAATATAATATTATCCATTTCACACCATTTTCTTCTCTCCATTTCTTTTTTTTTTTTATCTAAATGAAATTTAATATAATGTTTTTCTTTAGGGTTTGGTATGACCTTAAAAGAAAATATCTTTATTTTAGTAGAGTGGAAAGTATGATTTTTGCTACAAGCTTTCAATTTCAACCGCTCTTCTTAAGAGTTCGATCAAACCATACTGGTATAGTTTCATTAGTTGCAACGTGATTAGGGGGTGCAATTACCGTTGAGTTATGCTCGCTTTGGTACAAGAATTTGGTTTTAAATGTTATTATTGTCATAACTATGTACCGATGAAATTGACCACCACAAAAGAGCTAGTAAAGACGCCTATGACCTAATTTTTAATTTTTTCTTTTAGTTTTAAGGAAAGACTTTGTTGAGTGCATTCTCAAAAGAATTTTCTTGGACACAATGATTATTATAAAAGTTATTGATATCAAAAAAGGGGAAAAAATGGGAAAAAGTAATCTAATGTCAAACAATTATTTAAGTGAGAAAAACTAATTTTTTTGAAAAGCTATAGACTTTGATCTAAAGTTGAAACTCCACAATATATATCAGAATTAAAAGAACAAAGTTGTAAAGTCATATTATTGTATAACGTAAATAACAATCCTCACATTACAAGATCTTCCACAACTAAGCACAACAAAACTATAAAATTCTCGTTATAAACACGGTAAGAGTTATTGAGTATCTACTCTACCGTTTATGCTAGAAAAACGTCGAGGAAGTGACTCAATCATAAATCACCAGGCCATTAAATAGTCCAATAATATAACTGTACTATTGTGTGGTCCATATTTCAGTACAAAACAAAAATATTCCACAATCTCCTAGCTACACATTATTGATTCCTCAACATACAACTTTATGCTATTTATCGTGGACTTTCCCTTTGACAGCAAATAGATCAAGCCTTTTGATATTCTCATTAATATAGCTAAATCTCGAAAGCCCAAAAACTTAGAAAGAAAAAAACATTTGCAGCGAAACAATATAAATTATTTGCAAGAACCCATCTCTAAAATTTACAAAACAACAAAAAATGAAGCCCCCATTCACATCTTTGAAAGTGAAAAGAAGAATCATTGAGAGATATAGAGAAGGGTTTCCTGTAAAATGTTAAAGCTATAAAGCCATACTAGGATTAGGAATTTTGATGAAAGAGGGGCTCGAGAGAGGGCAATTCGACAAGACATTTATTCAAAAAGGATTGAACGATTAATTGGAAAGTAAATGTCAAACCGAACATAAATCAGTTGTAATTTGTATATATCTCAAATCAAGAGTGTGTGAGTTCGATTTTCCACCCCATATGTTGAAAGTAAATCTTTTTAATACCACGTAGGGTCAATTTAAATACAAGATAAGTTAGAGATATAAAACTGTACTCAGGTTGGTAGTAGTGTTTTTTTTTTTTTTTAAAAAAAGATTATATAAAGAAGGAAAAAAGAAGCATTAAATTAGGGGGAAAAATAATATGGTTGAGAAATGGGTGAAAAGTTGGTGATATGTAATGTAATGTGGTTCATATTTATTAATGGTGAAATTGATTGGAGTGTTTTATTTTTTTTCAATTTTAATTTAATATTTTTGGTGGGGGCCACTTGAAATCATGGCTCCAGCTCATATGATAGTGCTCTCCCATCCCAACTATCTCACATCCCTTTCAAATTCTCCATCAATTTATAATAATAAATAATTCATTGGTTTTCAACTCTTTTGGGTCGTTGATTTCGATTTTGGTTTATTTTAGTATCTATAGTTTCAAAATATTCGTTTTAGTTTTTGTTTATTTTAGTTCATGTACTTTTTAGATCGTTTGTTTTAGTTATTATACTATAAAAAACGACTATTTTGATTTCTTTATTTCATTTTTATCTTATTTATTTTTATCAAAATTTTAGCATGATACTTGGTTCATTAAKGACTCGTTTGATAACATGCTTGTTTTTTGTTTATGTTTCTTCATTTTTAATAAAGAAAAATAAATTGCATGATCCCAACCATCATGAATCTAAATATGATCAAACAATTTTTTCATTTATGTTTTGGAACAAATTGGAAATAGGAACAGAAAAAAGAAATTTATTTTAGTTGTTTTCAAAATTTCTCTACAATTTTTTGAGAATCTACTAAAAAAAATAGAAACAAGAAATATAATTAGTTGAAAATGCTTAGAAATCTTAAGAAAATTGAAAATGAAAAACAAGAAACGGAAACTTTACCGCACTAAATTTCTTGAAATGTGGTAATAAATTTGTATTAAAAAGTTTCCGTTATTTATAAAATTTTATAAATATGAGTTAAAAGGATAACTTTTTAAAATTTTAGAAACATAAATTAACATTTTGAAAATTAAACTTGATAAAATGAATAAAGTCAAATTCTTGAACCAAAAAATATTTAAATTTTTCTTTCAACATAGAATAAAGGGGCATTTTAGAAAATATTTTGGATTTTGGGAGAGTTTTCTAAGTTCATTAGGATTTTTATTATTATTTTATTTTTTTTTTGCATCCAGAGATCTAATTAGGAAAAAAAAAGTTAAAATACTATTTTAGTACCTCTATTTTTTTGTGTCTATGTTGATTTTGCTTCGTATATTTTAACTTTGGTTTATTTTAATCATTATTATATATTCAGAATGTTTGTTTTAACTTTGGTACTATTAAAAAATGATTATTTTGGTCCCGATTTACAAAATCTTAACACAAATTCTATACCTAACGGAAATTTTTTCCATATAAAGTCACGGTTATATTTCAATAAATATATTGAATATATAGTGTTGTGTTGAAATTATGATAGAAAAATGAGATTAAAAATAAAATTAAAAAACTAAAATAGTCACTTCTGAAAAGTACATGACCAAAAATGAATCTTTTGAAATAAATGAACTAAAATGAATCAAAATTGAAAGTATTACAGACCAAACTAATATTTTAACCTACAAAAAGATCCCTTGATCATGGCAAAAACTATTAATCTCTATGATACATTTTTTAGATGCATAAGTACTATATCTTCGAAAGTAACTAGTAAGTACCTAAATTCGTTATAAATGAATTATAATTTTTTTTAGTACACCAAGTGGGAGCGGGAGATTCAAACCCCTAACAGCTGGTCAGCACATGTATTAATTATCGTTGAGCTGAATTTATTGGCAAATGATATTTAAAACATTTAAAACTATTTTTTTTTCAACACACCAACTCATATGCTATAACTTTATTGTCAACTTGAAATTAGAACTATTTTTTCAATTTTGTCCTCATATTTAAAAGATTTCAAATTTACTCAACGATTTTATTTTTTTCAAAATTCACTCTATATATACACAACAACTCGAGATATTTGGCTTACAATTAATAAGTCTAAGGTGTATGAAGCATAGTATAAAAAGATAAGTATAGTACAAAAAAGATAGGTTTTTTTAACCTAAGTTTATGTAACTCGTCGAATTAATCGTTGAAATGCGATCAAAGTCCCACATCGGTTAAATAATGAAAAGATCATGGATATATAAATATAAGACAACATCTCTATTGATATGAGATCTTTCGAATGAAATCAAAAGAAAGTCGTGAGAATTATGTCTATGAGTTATCGAGTGTGTTCCATCAGAGTTTTCTAGAAATTGTTTTTCGGTAAAATACAAAGAGTTTGGTTTTGAATTTTATAATGTTGAGCATACAAATAATTGGGTATTTGTAACTTTTCTTTATCTGTGTTTTATTGTTATTTAATTGAATTAAATGTTTATATTTATTATTTCAGAAATTCTATTTCCCCAATACATTTCTAAGCAATAATTCAATGAAACTAAACTTTCTATTATCAAAATTTTGCATATTTTTCTATGGAATAATTTGGTGAGATTTGTTAAGTTAATATATCAAGGGAAAATTGAGAATTCATGAAAAAAAATGATGAATTGAGTAAAAGAATTGAAGAAAGAAAAAGGAAACAGAGGCACAAGAATGGTCAGGTGGGTAGTTGGCAATCCAGCACTCTAAAATCAAATCCAATCCCCAAAAAAATAATTAACAAAAAAAAACTTTAATCAATCCGTCAATGATTTGATTTGTTGGGTTTTTTGGGCCTTAAATTATCAATTTTCAGACTCGCATCACCAACTTCTTTGTTCCCTCCATATTTTTTTTTCAAAAAGAAAAAAAAAATCAAATTTTACCTCTAAATTTTGCTCGGTTCATTAATTTTTACTTAACGGTTTAATTTAATCATTTGATAACTATACATTCAAATGGCCTTTTATTTGGAGAAGGATTAAAAAAAAACAGTGTCGCATGAGTTTTAAACGATTATATGAAATATATATTTGGTATGAAATCCATAAAATTATAAAAAAGAAAAAAAACAATAATAAAATTAGTTTTTTTTGGGTTGAAATTTGAGATTTTTAGAGCGTTATACAATATTTATCTTGTGCTAATTGAACTTAATTTTGTACAAAATTGAGTTTGCATTGAAAGGTAAGTTAGAAAATTGAATAGAAGAAAAAAATTACAAAACTTATTTAAATTTATGGGGGAAATTGATAGATCTTAATTAAAAAATATATATATATATATATATATATATATATATATTCCTAAAAAAATAAGGAATTTAGATAGGTGGACGCCGAAATAGTCCTGAATGAAACAAATAATCATAGAATTAAGAGGGGGAGACAAGAGTTGTAAGATTAAAAAAAAAAAGAGTTTTTTAGGGAGGAAAAAAATGGAATTTGTAAAAGTGGGAAAAAAGTACTAAATAGAATGAGGAAAAAAAAGAGGAATTTAGAGGGTCGCAGGGGGAGAGAGACAAAAATTTTTATTTGAAGGATAAAATTTTCCAAAAAAAAAATTGCGAAAAAGAATAAAATTGACATAAAAATTTTCTCCTCATCGTGCATTTTATATCTACTAAATATATACTATAGATATAGACATAGATTAAAAAAGTTTTAATCGGATAATTAAAAAAAATTCCACATGGATAAAATTGTATAGAACATCAAAATAAAACTGTGTAGTTTTCGACATGTGGGCATGTAATTTAATAATTTATGACATATCAACTAATAAGAAAAAGCTATTATCTAGTTCAAAGTACATTAAATTTTCTATTATGAAATAATTAGTTTTGACATAAGAAATATGATTATGGACGAATATAAAGGTTGGCGAGAAAGATAAAAAAAGATAATAGAAAAAGAAGATTTATGAAACATAAGTAGAAATATTACTGAGAAAAATGAAGTTTCTTATGGCCTAACAACTCCATATGAATGGAGGAAGTAGGTAGTTTTTGATTTGTTTGGCAAAGAAACCAAATTTAGAAAAATAATAAAGATTTTGTTTTTTAGACTCGAAATTAATTTGGATGAAAAATAGAAGTTAGGATAAATTATTGAGAAGTTATTAATGTGACTATTATTCTTATAATTTTTAAATATATATATTTTAATTTATATCTCAGTCAAATTAAATACATACATTTTTTTGAATTTCAAGTTTCATGGATGAATGTGATGAAAAAAAAAAGTTAAAATGAAAGAGAATAAAAAAGGAATCATATTATAGAAGTTTATACAAATTTACCCCTTTTTCAATCTTAAAATGATTGGATTTAATTTGATAAAAAAAATAGAAACAAAACATGATTAACAAAATAGGAATCACATTAGTATCATGTTTTTTTTAAAGGATAGTACCATGTTAATCAACATTAAAAATCTAATAGATTAAATCTTTTATATATTACGTTCGAAGTAGCTAACGGTAATTGACATATATCTCTAACCAAAAAAAATGTGGTTGATATAATTGATTTTCAATTAAATTATACAAAATACCACTAAACTTCAACGTAGGTTTCAGTAATACTCCTAAACTTCATTTTTACCATTAAACTCTAATTAAATTTGTGCCATAATCGACCTTCTAGTTCCGTCAACTTTTCCGTTGAAACCAAGACAAAATAGTGACTCGTGAAATAGTGATGCACGTAACATAGGTCGTACGTCTCAATTATGCCTTAAATTTTTTTCAACGTATCAAGATATTTTGATCCATTTATATTTCTAACCTAAAAAATTAAGAAGGAAAAAGAAAGTGATGAGCTGGAGGTGGCAGCATCCAATTAAAGGAAGGTGTTTTTCGATAAAGAGCAAAGCGATGATAATTAAAATTAGGGGACAAAAAGTTTAGATAATGACTAATTTTAATTTTGCCAAAAAACCAATTGGCTGACATCTTCCTTCTTGTGGGCCCCACCTGTCAGACCCCATCTCTTTCCCCTGTCTCACACGTGGCTTTGGTCCACACACGTGCCTCTTTCCAATAATAATCGGACACGTGCCATCTGGATAATGTAAAGCCCTCTATTTGGTCAAGGTCGGTTTCATTTTCCATAGCTGGTTGCCACACACCAAATTGCTTTCTTTTTTTTTCTCCATACCAATAAATGTCACATTATTTATTTATTTTTATTATTTCGTTTTCACCGTGTTGGTTATAAATTTATAAACTGAAAATGACAGGTTTTATGAATTCAATTACCTTGGAAATATTATTTATGTAAAAATTTATTTTTACTTTTACAATTAAAAAGTTTTGAGAAAAAAAAGATAAATATGGTATAAAGAGAATAAAAAGTCCAACCTTTCTCATGTGAGATGACTGAGAATTGGCAATACTTTATAGTAAAAAGAAAAGGGTACTTATATTTATATATATATATAACTAGTAGATCGAAAAGAGTGGTATCTAGCACGGTTCTAAATTGCATGTATGATAGATTGGACAAGACACACCACTGATCTTAATGCTTCGAGTAGCGAGCTTAAAGAATATGAGAATGATATTATGAAAGGTTTGATTGGTGAAAATCTTAATTCTGTTGGAAATTTAAAGGGTCGAGATCGATTCCTGGGAAAGGGAGGAGGATGACTCACTTTGATTGCTGCTGGTAGTGAGATAACATATACTTGACTAAGTAATTAAGTACCTTAGCTATCAAAGTGACACATTTTTCAATCATTGGACTTTGAGGAGCTTTTAAGGGCATAACCAAATCAAGCTTAACTTTCATGCTGAAGCATAAGAAGATTGGATTTGGAACATAATAATCTCTTGAAATTCAGCCATTATGATAAATAAGAATTGCTAAAAATGGTTAAACATGGTGTTTGGGTGCAATGAAAAGTGAAAAGTCCAACATCCTTATGTGGAATTGTTGAGCATTGAAAATACTTTATCGTAAAAGGAAGAATGTACTTATATTAAAGGACTAGTGCTTGCATAGATTGTGTACAATTGTATCTTAGATTCTGCTTTTTATTTTTATTTTGTTATATATATATAAAAGATTTTAACGTAATTACAAACTGTATGGATGACCGTCATCTCTATTCTATAATAGATTGGATATGATGTTACTGGTCTTGATAAGATAAGGTTTTTTTACGCACCACCTAGAAAAAGAGGTTGAGAGATCAGAAGAAAAATGCTAATTTTTTTTATCACCAAAGAGTTGGCGACCCTTGACCTTTTTGCCCCTATACCTGGGGTATGTGCACTGTTCCTATACCCGTACATACTCAAGGGGAAATTGCTTGGCGGAAGAAAAACGAGTCATGAGATAACTATATTTAACCATGTAAATATCTTTGCCACCAAAGTGACATATATATATATTTTTCAATACAACATGTGGGGGTGGGGATCGAACTCACAACTTCTTAATTAGACATATATGCCAATTATAACTGAGCTATGCTCGTTTTGTCAAAGTGACATATTGTTTAATCATTGGACTTCGAGAGCCTTGAGGGAATAATCAAATTTTGCTGAACTTCTATGTTGGAGCCCAGGAAATTGAATTTAAAACAATACACTCGAAATTCAATGGTCATGATGAATAAAGATTGGTTTTCGACCTCTATTTTCCACCAAGTCCTTTGTTTAAAACCTCACCCCACATTCTTCAAATGTTAGGAGCAATTCACTTTCCTATGACAATTAATCAAGATAGAATTAATGTAAAATTACTTGCATCATTCAAGAGTTTTAGATGATCCAAAACTCTCTTAGTATTATTTGGCTATAGAGCTTTATTGAAAGCAATGAAGTCTTTGAAATCGACATGGATGATTAAAATCCTTCAAAGGGTATTAAATTGAGTACAAAAAAAACTTGCTTTGCAACATATCGAATATTCAGTGGCAATCTACATAGTTTGATATGACAGCATGACGAAATGCATTAAACGTAATATTCCATAACCTGCAGACAAAAGACGCTTTTAGGGAAAGATGATGTGAACATTTCTACACTTAAGCAAAAGCTACAACAAAAAGGAAAGGGGAAATTCATCAATTGGGATCTTATCATTAAAGAAAAAATGAAAAGAAAAAAAAAAGAGTACTAATGAAAACAAATGTTGAAAAAGAAATGAATGAAGATAATGAGTTTCATTTTAAGTGGAACCAAAAGGGCAAGCTTTCTCATCTCTAGCTTATTTTTTGTGCCCTAACCATAATTTCTCATGTGCTAATCTCTCTTTTTATTTTTTTAGTACATCTCTATTTTTGTTTGGTGTTTAAAGGTTGGTTTTGGCAATTAAGTGCATAATTGAGGTTAGTGCACTGTTGGGTTCCAGATCTTAGATGTTGGATGTTGATAGAAATATCAAGATCTATTTTATAAAAATATCAATGTTGATAGATATTTTTGAAAAAATTATAAAAAAAATTCATAACAAATAACTAAATTGGTAAAATTTAAAAATTATTACTATTAATATTATGACCATATTAGTTATATTTTGTTATTTTTTTTATTTGGTTGATTTTTTTGCAATATTATGGAAATGTCGATTCACCCTCATCTCGATGTCGAATTGATGGGTATATAGAAATGTCGACAGAAATTTAATACCCTGTTTGGTCGTGGATAATCAAACCATCAAATAGGTTATTTTAATATCAATATATATTAATGGTTTAAGTTCTACTTTGGCTCATGTACTTTCAGTTCTGGTTATTTCGTCTGTGTATTTTCAAAATATCTGTTTTGTTCCATATATTTTTAAAAAGGATTGTTTTAATCTATTTATACATTTTTATATATCATTTTCTTCCCTCACAATTTCAGTACAACATTGCATCAATAATTATTGATTTATGTTTCTTTGCTCCCACAAAAACATCTTATTATTCTAATACTAGAACACACAATCAATTTAGTTCATTATCTAGTTACCTCAATTGATCGAACTTTTTATCTCTAGAGTTAAGATATAGGATCATAAACATCAAATGATCGACCCATAAATTCTCGATCTTACAATTAAGTGAAGCTGATTTGTTATTTCTCTTATAATTAAATGAGAATGATTAATTCTTATTTTTCTTTGAAATTTTTTCAAAGTGATCTCTTAACACTATCCAAAATGTGTTCACCGATCTAAAATATTAATTGTGTTCTTAAAAATTAAACCCAAGATATCTATGTTTGACTAGTTAGTGTTACTGGCATAACTTTAGTCAGTTATATCTAAGTTCTATAGTCCATATACTCTATAAAATTTCTATTCTTCCTTCGCTTCTCTCATCGTTTTACCTTCTCTCTTAAAATTAGCTAGTCTTTAGTAGTTATTGATCAAGATCATCTTGACACAACTCAATATGTAATAATATGATTCTACTAGAAAATATAATGGAAAATGATTTAGGTAAAAATTATATGGTTTATTAAAAACTCAAAGAAATATTTTAAAGTAACACAAAGCTTCAAGTTAAATATTTATAGGACCCACTTTGAATAAAATCCAACCAACACTAAACCTTGAATTAAAAGCTCCAATCTTTTAAGCTAGAAACCTATCATGACTATTATATTAAAATAATTTTCAGTTGTTAGTATAATAGTAACCTTATTATATATATTTATATATATCAAATTTCTATCAAATATTATGACATCTCACACTCACATTGTATTTAGTAGCCCATGTATTTCATTGCACATATACATACATAAGATCATCATATCATTAGAAGAATTTTCAGAAAATATGCCTAATTTTTGCTGTCTCACCTTCAAGAAATCATACAAACACTATGATTTATATGTCTCACATTTAAAAAATAATGTAATTGGTTTTTATTTTGATTTAATAGTGAATATATTACATAGATGTGGACTAGTACATTAAAGTCTCCCCAATAGGTTATGAAATTTACGATGATAGGTTAAGTTTTCAAACAAACCACTCTTTCATATCCCATCGTTGAAATGACTCAATAAAAGTTGATTTAACAACTATAGAATATATATTAGAGTCTATATATTAGATAAAATTCTACACGTTTCAAATCAAATCATATTTAATAGTAAACTACATTTTTTATAGGTCATCCACCGGTTCTTCAGATAAGCCTAATCGCATGTGATAATAGTTTAGACATTAAATAAGTAGCGTTCTTTTTGTTCCAATTATGATTAAAGTAGGTAAGGATAATTTCATATCCGTGGCTATATTGTCCAATATTCTTTCTATTCTCTCATCACCGATTAAAGTTCATACATCAATTTAATCAATTCCTACGAATTAAAACAACCTAAAGAAGTAGTAGACCAAGATAATTCAACTTAGGTCTAACATTTCATTTAATTAATTAATGTTGTCATTAGTTCCACTTTTATCTACTAACAAAGAACCATCAATTATCCTAGTAGCTAATTCTACGATTGAAATTTGAGTTCCCATCCAAAGTTCTCTTTCTTCCCCAATTTTCTTAAAATAACGCAATTAGATTCATGGTAACTGATGTAACAAAAATCATAATTCTCGAAATCGACACATATTTAACTAAGTTAACTATAGAACCACAATCGCCAACCTAAATTTAATTTAACTGTTTAAGGTACTTTTCTTCCATAAAAAATCATAAGTTCAAATCTTACCCACCCCACATGTTATATTAAAAAAAATCATAATACCACCGGTCAACATTTATACGTAAAATTTAAAACATTCTGTCCCCCATCAAAACATTCGCTAATAGCGTAATTTATATAGCACATACAACACATTATAAATAGTCCCATCTCTTTATGGGTGCTCGATTGATCATACCAAGACAAATTGCATAAAAGAGAAAAAGTTTCATCTTTCTTTCTTCATAGAACAGAAATGCAATCCAGAATATAAGTGGCTAAAAATAGAGAGGAAGAAAAAAAAAGGGACAAAATTTTCTGTTGGTGGTCCATCCAAAGTCTACATCATCAGAGAGGAACTGTAGAGGTAAGAAACCGTAGAAACCATTCTCTCTCTCTCTCTCTCTTTCTGTGATTTTCTCTCTCTCTTTGATCTTTATAAAGAATACTCGTCGTGTATAATTGTGCAGTCCAAGTTGAACGGTACCACCTAGCAACGTTGCTTTCGCTATACTTCAAATGGGCTCGAGAAATCTCTCGCCTTCATACACTGGTTAAGGGGAAGAAGAAACTAGATTGGCCACCATTGAAGCACCACCTTTGATTTCTCTTCGACCCCATCAACTCACCTTAGCTCTAAAGGAAGAAGACCCAATTTCTATTCATCTGTTCTACAGCCCCATTGGGTTTGATTGGCTGGCTCTGCAATCCCACATTTCAGGAGCTTGAGTTTGACTGTTGCTGGGGGGTTTTTCTTAATTGGGAACTCCCTGGAAGATAATTTGGGTGGATTGATTGGACTTTTGCTTGATAATTTGAGGTGGGTCGGCGCTGAAATCGAACTGATTTGATAGATTGTGGAGTTGTTGGTGGTGTAAATGGAGATTAAGGCGGGGACTGTTGCTGGATCCAGTCCCATCGGGCGTCAATCGGATGATACTGGACTTGAATCGCTCCAATTCTGCGAAGAAATTCAGGGGTTGATGACGATTCCTGCGGAAAATGCTAGCTCCTTCACTGCACTTCTGGAACTTCCGGCGACGCAAGCTCTGGAGCTCCTCCACTCGCCGGATTCTGGCGGAGGCGCGACGGCGGCGGTTGCGACAGATGAGGCCATCGTCCCGAAACCCTACTTCAGCGCCTTCGGTAGCAATCTGACGTTCCCGGCGGATTCAGCTCTAATTGAACGCGCCGCCAAGCTCTCTGTCTTGGCCGGAGAGCATTCGCCGGAGACGACGAGTTCAGTGCCGTTGAATTCAAGCGTCAATTTGGAGAAAGTGAAGAACGAGCCCACCACGGAAAGCGATTCGAACCCCAATCCGTTGCAGACATTAATCTCCGATCCGACGGTGGAGAACGCGAATCAGAGGTCGGCGAAGAGGAAGGAGCGCGAGAAAAAGGTAACAACCGATAATCAATAATGAAAAGAAAATATTCTAGGGTTTGGGTTTCTAAGATTATTCGCAATTTCCATGGCTGAACTTCAATCAATCACAATCTTGAGCCAATTTAGGGAAAAGGGTCATCAAAGAAGAGCAAGAACGAAAGCCTGGAAGATGCTGAAAAGCTTCCTTATGTTCATGTTCGAGCTCGTCGTGGTCAAGCGACGGACAGCCATAGCCTAGCAGAGCGAGTAATCTTGCTAATTAATCAGATTAATTTTCAACTTTAGTTTAATTAATTGTGTAAAATTAACTTTTCCTTTTTGCTTTTCTGTTCCAAATCAAAGGCGAGGAGAGAGAAAATCAATGCTCGAATGAAGCTACTTCAAGAACTGGTCCCTGGATGCGATAAGGTTAGTCTTCGTAGTTATGCAGTCTTTATCACAATTAAAATTCTCTCTGATTGAGATCTGTGGAGTTTGATTATGATTTCTGTCTAATTGTCTGCCAAAAAGTGCAATTACGGTTTTTGGATTATGAGCTTTAATAACGGTTTTTGTGATTGTCACCTTTTCTGCAATAAAGTGGTTGCTTTTGAGCCAAGGGAAGTGCACTGTGGGTCTTTTTCTTTATCATCATTCCAGATTTTTTTCTCTTATTTTTTCTCTTTCCTTCGCATCTCACAAGAACCCAAATCTTTAAAATGAAATAATAATAATAATAATAACTAATTAAGTGGGTTTATCTTTTTTTCCTGGAGACTTGGGATGAAAATCTTGTATAAAAGTTTGGATGATAGCTTTAAGAAATTGGAAGATGGGAGCCTTCAAGGAGAGGTTCCGTTGGGGCATGCAATCTCTGAGTAACACCTACCCAGTAATCGCATGTTCAAACCTTCGAGTGAGCTTAACAAGAAAAATTCTTGATGTCTTCTGGGTCCAGTTTTGGGGCGAGTGCGGGAGCCCCTGGTATAGGAGAGGAAAGTGAAACCTCTGACTTGGGATTATCCAAAAAATAAGAATAAAGGGAAGATGGGAACTTAGATGTTATTTGTTTATTTTGGTATGGAAGAGCTGAAAGTATTGAAATTTGAAGTCAGCTTTATCATCTACTCTACTCATTGGTGCTTGATATTTTTTTTGCATCTCTGGAGATTGCTTGAAACCTCAGCAAATTTTCAATTTGATTGGCTGGAAAATTTAGTTCCAAGGGAATGCTAGCTGGAGTTTCCTTGAAGCAGTTGGGGGACATATATAGTGGGGATGTCGAATCAGAAGAGGGGTCCCATTTGCTTGTTGGATTGTTGATTCTCTTTTGAGGGTCCATTGTACTCTCCATCTGTTTTGAGTTAGGCATCCATCATGAATTGGCTGACGAATATAGTATGACAGAAGAGCAACTTCTAACAGAGTATATGCATATATACCAAACTTCTCCTCACCTAACTTTTTCAAGGATGTTGAAAACGTGAGAGCCTTTAGAAATACATCCATCCCATCCCTCTAGCTTTATGGAATTGAGTAGCATACCTGAGGCAAAGCGCGTTAAGTAATGGTTTTATTATCAAGGCTAAATTACAAAAAATACCCTTGAATTTTGCCATTATGTTTAAAAAATATCCATATCCTTTCATAAGTTTCAATACTACCGTTGACCTTTCATAAATGTTTAAAAAATACTTTTGAGGAAACATCCGTTAAATGTTTTTAATGGAAAATTGACGTGGTAAAATCTGGAACGACGTGACAATTAACGTGGAAGCTTGCCTGGATTGAGTCTGAAAAAAGATGAAATGTGGAAGAAGCTATCGTTTTTAAAGGGGAGATTAGGAGAAATTGGGTAGAGAATGGAGAAGCAAACTATCTTGACAATGGAGGAAGAAGACTTTTAGGGCCAAATTGGGATGCGTTAATTGCTATGTCATTCTAGATTCTGTCATGTCAACTTTTCCTTCAAAATATTTATAGATGTTTGTTGAAAGGGTATTTTTTCAACCTTTATGAGAGGTTAAGGGTAATATCGAAACTTTTGAAAGGATAGGGGTATCTTTTAAACAAATGACAAAGTTCAGAGTTTNCATCTATAGAAAAGAAAAATCACCAACATTTATTTAACATTTCACACCAATATTTCTTGTTGATGGTTAATTATCAAACCCATAGTATTTTACCATTTTTGTAATTTAACCTATTATCAAAGGATTACGAGATGTCTTGAAATGAACCGATTAATATCACTGGCCTCGCCTTGATGGTTAGTTACCATGTAATTAAACCACCATTATAGTCTTCTGGAGATTATTGGTTTACTTGATAATTAGTGCCGTCAGATTAGATGGTGTATAAATATCTATCTAATTTCTGCCCTCTGAGAACTTAATCATGTACACTTGAATATTTATAGGACAAGGTTGGTGGACAGATGGTTCTGACTGTAAAATTTGGAATTTTTTTAAATAATATTTCTACATGAACCAGCTGTTGTACATCTTTTCCATGAATGATTGAGATTGTGTGTTCAGATTTATTTTCATAATAATGTTTAGACATCACAACTGTCTGTTTTATTGCTTTTGGTAAAGTCTATCTATTTAAGTTCATCTTGGGCCCTTTTATTTTTGTGTATATTAACATGCCAAGAAATTTCACTTTTATATAGCCTGGCTAAAGCATGGCTGTCAAATCAAATTATTGGAAGCCTATGATAACAGACACTAATGCTTTTCTGATTGTGTCTTTGATAAATGTCTGCATATCCAGGCAGTTCCTTTTTTAAAAAAGCATTTTTTTTAATCTCCAGTGTTGTAATATGAGATTATAGATGGATTAGTAATCATAATGCAATTAAGCACTTTGCAATTTAGAAACTGATTTCCTTTTTTTTTTTGTCCCCTCTCTCTGTCTCTGTGTAGATTTCAGGTACAGCCCTAGTGTTGGATGAAATCATCAACCATGTCCAATCACTGCAGCGCCAAGTGGAGGTCAGAATCTAATTACTTAAAAACATTTGTGATTGAGATGAAAAGGTTTAAGCTTCTGAGAATTTGGTTAGGTAGAACTGAGAATTCTGATAGAATCTGTTTCCTGGATAAATAAACTTCTCGTATTTGAACCGTACTTACAAGGCACATATGTGGAACAATTACTTTTTCATCTCAATTGGGTATTCCATAATTCAATAGAAAGAACTGTGGAACAACTGTTGTGGGCATGGATTTGAAGAATAAACTGAAATTCTGTAGTCTAATGTGGTATAAGCTGTTCTATAAGAATTGTGATCAGCAAAAAATTGAAGAAAATTTACTGAAAATAGTAGAGATTGGGTGGATGTTGAAAATGGTCACTGAACTGCAGCTTGAACCATCCATATCTGATATGAACCAACTCTGTTGAACTTCTTGTGTTTCAGTTCTTGTCAATGAGACTTGCAGCAGTTAATCCCAGAGTCGATTTCAACATCGACAGCATACTGGCTGCAGAAGTACGTAACAATGTTAAAATTTACACTTTGTTCAGGTTGGGGCAAAGCTTCTGTGAACTAACAACTCAAATTTAATGTCATGTTATTGTATACTGAAATTTCAGAACGAACCTGTACTCGAAAGCAGCTTTCCCTCCATGGTTACGCCATTGATGTGGCCAGAAATCCCGCTCAGTGGAAACAGACAACAATATCAACAACCGCAATGGCATTTCGATGCAGCAGTTAACCAGCAAGCCTGGGTGAGGGATGAACATAACCACCATAATTTCAGCACTCCTGAAAACTCTCTTTTAAGTTATGACTCTTCAGCGAATTCAGGTTAGACAACTTCCATACTTCAGTTTCAGGGCCTTTTGTTTTCTTGAAACCCTCTCTTTCCAAGCTAAACCGTGAAAACTGTCCATATCATATCGATTTCGTTGCCACTTGTTACATTTCGATGCTGGTTTCAGGCTCTGGAGAGCAATATTTGTGTAACTGAGTTGAGCCTGAATCTGAATCTGAATCTGAGATTTGAAACTAAATTAATATCATTGTTATGGCACAGCATCTCTGCACTCAAATCAATTGAAGATGGAGCTGTGAAGGCAACATTATATTTTACATGTAGCTACTAGTGTATATAGCCAAATATATGATAGTAATAGCAGCAGTTAGCAGAGAAGTAGAGGATCTGCCTCCACATTCAACTGGGTCGCCAAGGTTCTCTCGAATTATCAGAGTCGACTGCGTCGGGAACTGGATTGCTACCAACCAGAGAGGATTGTGATTCTTAATATCTAAAATTTTATGTGTATACTAATTTGGAGGCTCCTCTCAATCTAATACTGAGATTGCCAGATTAAAATTCTATTGATTGTGATTACAATTGTTAAAATGATTGCTATTTGACTGCTAATGTCCTTACTCAATTTGTTTGTTCAACTTTGTTCTTCCACTGTCTCTCTCTCTCTTGAATCCTTCTTTCTCAGTTTCATTTTCTTTTGAGATATGCAAACGCAAAATACAAAGAACTCATCACAGCAAAACCAAACGCTATGACGACACTGATGATGGCTATACAGTTGACCTCTGTGACCTCGAGTTGCTTAGCTTAATAATGATTAGTATTTGTGTGTAAGAAATCGTCGTTGAATATTGTTATAGGTTTTGAAGGCGACCTATATTGATCGAACAAAGTAAGAGTCTTCCTCGAGATGAACCCAGAATGTACAAGCTTGTAAAGACTTTGTTATATTGATCTTTGATTGGCAAAATGAAGGTCAGGATTGTAGTATCATGATGCATGTTCTATTTTTTGGATGAATATTTATTTGGATGCTAAAGCTGGAAACACAAGATTAGCCTAAGATCATTCTCGATTAAAAGGTAGAAGGTTTGAATTTCTATCGTCACATATTGTCGAACTTAAAAAACACTCAATGAGTTGATGGGAGTTCATTTCAAGAGGTGGGGTTTCGGGTAGGTTAAACATCTAAAGGCTCAACCGATGTCTAGAACAAAACTTGGTAATTGAAGTTCATGGGATAGACCATTCTTCCCTTGAAAAATTCTCTACTCTCTCCCTCCGCATCTCTAACTAAAACATCTTTCCCGAATCATATACCACGCCATGACTACTCTTTAAATTTCTAATTTTTATCGTCAATCTCTTTCATATATGAATCTATCTAATTAAAGGGGAAGAAGTTGCAGAGATGTTCTATAAAAAAACAATTAAAAAGAACTATTGAAATACAAAAAGAAACAAAACTATTGTTTATCCACAAACAAAGGAACATATGGATATGGAGATGGACACAATTACAAGTTTATTTAATCCAAAAAAAAAAAAAAATAGAATTGCAATTATTGATAAATTTCTATCAAATGATTCCACAGGCGACAAAAGGGAAGAAGAAAAAAGCTCAGATGATTCAACTCCCAATGGCGATTCTGCTCTTCTTCCTTCTCATCGTTCTTCCAGTCCAATCCCTCCGCCCAATCCCACTTCAACTTCCTGGCGGATCGACCTACTTCTCCGTCGCCGACTTCGGAGCCATTGGCGACGGCGTCCACTACGACACGGCCGCAATCCAGTCGGCCATCGACAGGTGCCCCTCCCCCTCCCGCTGCTACGTCACATTCCCTCCCGGAACCTACCTGACCGCCACGATCTGGCTGAGATCGGGCGTGGTGCTGGACATTCAGCCTGGCGCCACCGTGCTCGCCGGGACGAGGATCGAGGACTATCCGGCGGAGTCGTCGAGGTGGTACGCGGTGGTGGCGGAGAACGCGAGCGACGTCGGGATCGGCGGCGGAGGCGCGGTGGACGGGCAGGGGCTGAAGTTTGTGGAGAAGTTCGACAAGAGGAAGAACGTGATGGTGAGCTGGAATCAGACGGGCGCCTGCTATGGCGACGAGTGCCGGCCGGATCTCGTCGGCTTCATCGCCTCCAAGAATGTTAGGGTTTCCAATGTCACCTTGAATCAGCCTGCTCACTGGTGGTGCGATTCTCTCTCTCTCTCATAATTTTTGCATTTAATTTTTTTTTATTCATTCTTTTTAGAAATCAATGAGTTCATTAGATTGGAAGAACATGCATATAGTTTTGATCTTTGAAGTACATAATTGATGAAATAACCCAAATTTTAGCTTACAATTGTTGGCCCAAATTTCTCTTTTTGAAAGTTAGCTAAAATTTAGGAAGCGTTTATGAAGTGTTTAGATTTAGTTTTGTTATCAATGATCTTGCATTGGCATTTGTTTCTTAAATATTTCAATTCAAACAATGGTGTTATTTTAACCTACCATCTACAAAAGAGAGGTTATTAAAATTTTAATAAATTGAATCATGCTCAAATTTATAAAGTCTAGGATTGAGACTCTCAATTTTGTGTAATCTACATGAAATGAAGTTTTAGAAATTTGAATTTGTGCAACATGCACTTGATTTGTGAGCTTATGACTCGTCAAAGTTTATATATAGTTTAAATTCATAAGCTTTTATGAATTTTTAGGTCGTTCATAAGACTAATAAATTCATAGTAAGTATCAGTTTAAGCTCTAAGTGTAACATTTTAAGCCCTATTTTAGGACCATTTCGTTTTTTATTTTCTATTTTAAAAGTTGAACTTACACTCCTCCTTTCACCTTTAGGCTCTATGTTTCTTTGTTATGTTATATAATTTTTAAAGACATTTTTCAAAATCTAGGAATAAAACTAAAAAAAGAGCAGTTTTTTTCTTGAAATTTGACTAAGAATTCAAATGTGTTTCTAAGAGAGGTGAAAAACATACTAATGAAATTGTACGTAAACAAGTATAATCTTTAAAAACAAAATGGTTATCGAACAGGATCTTAAAAGTTCAAATGTTGTTTTCTTTTTCATTAGATTGAGTTTACCAATGCAGCTTGCATCTTGTTGGATGTGAAAACACAATCATTGAAGATGTTTCCATTTATGGAGACTTCGATTCACCCAACAATGATGGGATTGATATTGAGGACTCCAATAATACCTTCATCACAAGATGCAGAATTGACACTGGGGATGATGCAATCTGCCCCAAGACATCTAATGGCCCTGTCTTCAACTTAACAGCCACAAATTGCTGGATAAGAACTAAATCCTCTGCCATTAAGCTTGGCAGTGCGAGTTGGTTCAACTTCACCCACATGCTCTTCGACAATATCACCATTGTCGATTCTCATCGAGGTCTCGGGTTCCAGCTGCGCGATGGAGGTAGCTTCTTGCTTCCTTTTTTGGTTGTATTGAAGAAACTTCAGATGTTTTGAGCCTTCTGCTTTTTAGAATAAGATTTTGAATTCTTAGAAGTGAGTTCGAAAACGAAAGTAGGAAGATGTTTTTGAAAATGATATCTACACTACAAATATCTTCGACGATATCTGTAATTTCGACAACTGGTGAATTGTTTTTATGTGCAGTAGCTTTAGTAGTTGGTCATTGATAAGTTTGTGGGATTTTTCTTTTTTTCTTTTTTTCCTTTTTCCATCTTGATTTATGGAAGTTTGCCTGATAATGAAAATGCCTCAACTTATCAGAGACTGAAAAAAGTTCAAGAACATGCTGAATTCTGTTAGTGTATGTTCTGTTTGCTATTTACAACAGTTTAGCTGAATGGGATAGAGATGGTATCTAATTTTTTTGGTATTTTGTTATCAATTTTTTTTTTTCTTTTGGACTTTAATGTTATGTTTAGCTCATGGGTTAGGTTTGGGAAGTTTAGATTATGAAGTGAAATCTATCTGGTAGGTGGGCGTATCCTAAGTTATGGATTTGTTAATCCCATAAGCTACATTAATCTGGTTACAATAATCTAAACTTATAAAACTCACTTCCATATTACATAATAAGTTCTGTAAAATCATAAATGCACAGACATAATACAGATTCACAACTTAAGTTTATATAAATATGCACAATTCAAATACACATTTAGGCTTTTCAACCACAAGCTTCACAATACTTAAAAAGCTTTAAATACTATTGTAGTTTGTGTATTTTTGGCTTTGGTTTATTTTGTGTCCATGTAGTTTTAGAATGTCCATTTTGGTACTTGAACTTTTAAAAGTGACCAAAATGAACCAAAATCAAAGTACGTGACCAAAATCGTATGTAAACTTACTTAAAACCTGAGTCAAACATTCCCGAGTTGTAGTATAATTCATGTTAACCGTAACTAATTGTTGGCTTACACATGTTTTCTTTTAACTTCAATGTGCAAATTCAACCTGAAAAAAACAAGAGAAGATTCGTTGCAGCCATTTTGTTCATCTTTCAGAAGAATAATGAAAATTTACTTCATTCTTCTCTTCCACAGGAAGTGCAAATGACATTACATTCTCAAACATCAACATCACTACAAGATACTATGATCCTTCATGGTGGGGAAGAGCCGAACCAATATACGTCACAACTTGCCCGAGAGATCCAGGCTCGAAAGAGGGTACAATCTCAAACATACAGTTCATAAACATCACAGCAGTGGCCGAGAACGGGGTTTTCTTATCGGGTTCGAGATCCGGGGTTGTGAGTAATCTGCGATTCAGCAACGTGAGCCTGGCGTTCAAAAGATGGACGGAATATGGTGGTGGTTTGGCAGACTACAGGCCAGGATGCCAAGGGTTTGTGAAACATGGGATGGCTGGGATGACAATGGAGCACATTGAGGGATTGGAGTTTGAAAATGTTGATATGAAATGGTCTGATGATAGATCATTAAAATGGAACAATCCTTTGGATTTCAGACCCTCAACGGTGAATAATATCTCTTTCTTTAACTTTCACTCAGGTTTATTGACTTATTCCACAGAATGAGGGTTTTGTGGATTACTTGAATTTTGAATCCTAAAAAGTTGTGTATATATATTTTTTCCTTCTTTCTTTGTGAAGACTTGATTATTTTGCAATAAAAGTTTCAATTTTCATCTGTTGCAAAATTATTATTACTCTCTCCACGAGTGACCAGAAAAGAACAAAACTTTATTAAATGTAAGATTTAAATGTTAGAATTCAATTTTGTGATGGAAATGGTAATGTTGATGAAAGATTCCAACAAAATTATAGAAATGAATAGAAATCATTTTGAACGAGTAAATAATACTAAAATTATTGTTCAATTAGGCTATAATATATATATATATTTTTTGAATACTTCAATTAGGCTACAATTGATTGTTTTTAATGGTATGTAGACAAAATAATAATAATAATAATTCAAAAGGTAATTTAAGAGATTTTATTTCATCATACAGATCAAATATTGACTTTGGACTATAGGCGGACCATTGGAGACGATGTAGATTTGAGTGGACCAATTAGGTGCACGCTAATGCCAATTGAAGAGATATTAAATTTCTATCAACATGTCAACATTTTCATAGTATTGTAAAAAAATCGACTGAATATATAAAAAAAAAAGTAAGAAAAAACCACTAATGTGAACATAATATTTAACCATTGTAATTTTTAGCTTAATGTAAAAAGAGTGAAATAATTAATTTAAATTGTTTTTATGAATTTTTTATTTTTACGATTTTTGGAAAACGTCCATTAACATCGTCATTTTATCAACATTTTTATCGATATTTTTATAAAATTGAAACATCATACATTTCTATTGACATCAAGACAACAATACCTTATTCAATAAGGGTATTCAAAGAGCACTTGTAATAAAATTGTTGCAAGATGTTCTTGTCGAACTGAGCCTACTAAACATCTAGTGCTTAGTTATGTTAGACCAAAAGTCTTGAGTTGAAAAACTTTTGTAAAGTTACGAGTGATTCTACTTCTCATTGTAGGTTGAGATGAGATGATATCTTTATTGATACGTAATAGATATGAGATGCTAAGATTAGGATATTAGATCATCGCTAGAACGTAATAGGTATCAGTGATTAGGATATTAGATTATCGATCAAAGTGTGACGTGCGTTGGGGCGGTATATTCATACTATGATGATATGCTTACTTGAACATGATCTGTTCTATACGACGGTCGACTGAACTCAACTAGTGGTGGTAAGGTTAACAGTGAAAAATGTACATTCAGAAAGTGGAAAATAAATACCTTCATCACAGAAAACAATTGTCACTACATTCTGCGATCATTCGACAAGACAGCCAAATCGTTTGTACAGAATCAAACAATTGATCAAGCATATTTTCATCAGAGATGAGAGCTTACTTCCTCTTGGATTTCTTGGATGAGTTTCGGCTCTCCAGCTTCTTCTGGGCAGCCTCAAATTCTTCCTCGGTCGGTTCTGAAGCATCACCTCCACCATATTTGGATACCAAAGACGAGAACATGGAATCGAATCGTTCTTTCCTCTCATTCCGTCTCTGAGATATGATTGCATAGAGATCTGTTTCCGACTCTTTATTAGATCTGTTTACAAACCAAAGCACTAGGTAAGCTTTGGTACAAGACAATATTTGGCTGATATAAAAATTGAAGTATCATCATCAAAGTCAAAGAAAGTAACAAACTAAACAAACGTGCAGCGAGAACTTACTTCACCCTCTTCCTCAAAGGACTTGTTGGTGGCTTCGTTTCGGATATTTTCTTCGCCCATTTATTGTAGGCCTTTGTTGCTTTTAGTTCTCCTAATAAACGGAAGAAAAGTTAAAGATTAGCACTGTGATAGGTAGTTGCCAATATCAGAGGGTAGATTGAATCCGAATCCGAATCCAAATCCGAATCCGAATCCGAATCCTGAATGAGGTAGCAACCTTGAAGCAGCATGGATATGATACTCATACAAATTAAGTGGCAACATAATTAAACGTTAACTTCCATTAAACTTAATGTTGTACTAAAAAAAGACAGGTGCAATTAGAGTTTCATTAGTGCAAAAAATGGAGCCAAGTATTGTACTCCTCTAGCAAGCTACCAATACCAATACAAAAGCAAGATGAAAGAATGTCTACCAGCAGATATTGCCTCATCTAGTATATCCTTGAAGCGGTGTGAATCGAGCTTGGGATCCGAACAAAGCATTGAACAGAACAGTCTGTGACAGAAGAAATTTAAAAAGGAAACTCCGCAAGTGTAGAAAAACAGGACTTTGTCGACAGTCTCATTACCTGTTCATATTTCCCTTGAATTTCTTGAATAAATCAAACAAATCTTTCTTCTCGGAGTCAGACCCTCTATAATTTGCTTCAAATTCTTCTATATCAGCTTCAGTGACCTGCAATTAACCATATATCATTACAAACTAACTAATCTCAATGAGATTAACGAAGGTGTTGACATTTCTATATGGTGAAACCTTTTTGTACATGGTTCTGAAAAACTCATGAAGATTCTGAACAACTTCCCCTGCAAGGTCCTGAAGATAAGAATCCACAAGGACAGATAAGATTTTCTCCTCCAGATGTTATTACATGATAAAACTATTCACTTTTATCACAATGTCAGTCATACTTCACATTCAGTCTAAAACTATACAATTCTTTCACAAACAGTATACACATATAAAAGTTGATTATTAATTGTAAGCTCTGAAGTGTCTTACAAATGGACTAAACTGCCCCGCAAATGTGCATGAAAGCTAGCAAACTTGCATATCAATGTACCATTCAAATCCTTGTCCTTAATATTAGAATACAAATGTCCATGTAGAGACTAAGGTTGGAGAGAATCCAATGTAATAGTATTCTCATTATTGAAGTCCAAAGAGTAGAAGTTCTTACAGCATCATCAATACAGCCAGTTTGATCATAAACTGCTCGCTTCTCCTCATCCCCAAGAATAGACATAACCTTCTGCAACTGCTGAAATTTCTCTTTTGCTTCCTAAAGGGAGATAAGTAACAGGTAAACACTATATGACAGATAATAAAAAATAAACTCAACAAAAGTTAAATTAAATTAAACTGAAGCGAACTAAATTTTCACATGTTGAAATTAGCATTCACCTCATCTCCAGGGTTCTTATCAGGATGCAGGCGAAGTGCCAACTTATAGTATGCCTTCTTTATTTCCTGCTGAGAAGCTGTCCTCTCCACTCCAAGAACCTACAAGCATTATCATAAACCAAAATAGAAAGTGAAGTACAAGTGCTGATAACTGATAACTTCACAGGTTCAGAATAATAAAACAATTGCAATTAGTTATTAAAGTAGAAAGCACATGTGAAAGTTAGCATTCGAGAACCCAGTGTTCTAACTTCTAACAACAAGTATCAGTAAAAGGAAAAAGAAAAAGAAAACAGCTGAAATTATGTAAGAAATATTCTTATTTCACATTCCAGAAAAGTTATCAGCACATCGTGCATAACAGAAACCTGGGATCCACTACAGTTTCTTTGATCTGGGCAACTAAATTCCCTCCCTTTCACCAAACTAGAGTGCTAATGTATTGCAGAACAAGATAATTTAAAAAAAAATCAGAAAAAGAATCAATTTCTTACGACAATGAACAGGTGATCAAAGTACTCTTCTTTCTTTTCCTCCATGTCTTTCTCTAGCGAGCCTCTAAATTCACTAGTTTTTCATTTAAAGAACACCAAGTGATCCGATTATCTTTATCCTTGTCACAAAATTAACCAATTGCCACCAAATTTGAAGAACCGCTAGAAATTTAAGCTTTAACAGCCATGTCCTCCATATAATCTATATATTAAACGCCAACAACACGAGCAAGAGTCACACAGCACAACACAAGAACATCCACCACGATAGCACAAAAACGCAAGTCGCAAACAACAAAGCTAGATAAATCCAAGCGAAAAACAAAAAACGAAACGGCCACTCCATTTCTAGGGCAAACAAATCTCAGGACAAAATGGTCTATCAAGCGACAAATATAGAAACGACGGGAACTTCCATAAAAGCAATAACACACAGAGTACCTCGTAAAGGCTGTTCTGGTTCATGGAAGATTGAGTCGGAGTCTCAACTCGCTCTTCCTCCTCCTCCTCTTCCATCGCAACCCTAGATTTCTTCTTCTTCGCCATAGGAATTGGACGAGAAGCTAACAAAGAATCGCAAAATCTGAGAAATTATATGATCCGATGAACAAGAAAACGGTCGTTTGCTCGATCGAACTTTTGATTCAGTCGCCGCAACTCTCTTCTTCTGTGCTCGTATATTTTCCCCCCTTTTTTCCCGCCATGCGGATTTAGCTTCGCCCTTTTCCCGCGTAAAGATTCTCTACAACCGTGCTAGTGTCAATCTATCCTTGTAATTGATCTCGACCGTTCGTTTGATTCCGATCATGCCTGATCGTCTGATGGACCTTTGGTGGGACCCCTAAACTATATATTTGGCCTATTGGGAATAAAATGTTGATTTTTTTCCTTTATATTTTAGTAATTTTATACGACAAATATGGTGTGGGAAATAGATATTTTAGAAAATCAATTAGTGAATAAGTATTTTCTGCATAAAATAAATAAATAGATATTTTACATTTTTTTTATAAATTTTATTATTAGTATTTACAGTTAAATTGGTTATTTTATATTGATTGTCCATACCAAACTCTCAATTTACTATTATATGGAACTGTTGATGGATAATCTAATATTTAAGTGGTGGATGATTTAAAAAAAGAAAATGATATTAACATTCTTAAAATATTGGGTTCAATATATAAAATACCCTTAGAAGTCGGGGTTGGTTTCAATTATACTCGTATTGTTTCAAAAGTTACACTTCTACCATCAACCTTTAAAGTTATTTTAAAAATACCATTTTGTCAACTTTTCCGTTTAAATGAAAACAAAAAACATGACAGAATAGGGAGTGGCAAAAAGTGAGAAACACGTTGATATAAGTAGTTTAAGTTGTGCCTAAACTTTGGGATAAGTTTTGTGCCTCTATGTTCAAGTGTTTCTCTTAACTTTTAATCTTTAAAGTTGTTTCAAAACAAACATTCCACTAACTTTCCCGTAAATATGACGTGGTGGTGAGTTATAAAATGGAAGTTACATGTGTAATCAAATGATAGTCAAACGGTTCTAGTCACATTCAAAATGGTGGGGATTAAGGAGGAAAGTAGATTGGGGGAGTAGTTTGAGAGAGCTTTGGGAGGGGAATTTGTTCCTAAGAGAAAAATTGTGGAAGAGTAAGGTATGTGGAAAGCAGGGGTCAAACTAGGATAAGAAAAAAAAACGTCTTCCGAGATAAGAAATTTAATTATTAAGCGACTCACAGTCCTTAAATTCGATTGTCTTGAGTTTCTTAATTAACCATAATTTTTGTTGATTGTCAAAAGGGAAGCCTTGATTTTTCCCTTCGTCCTTAAATCATTTCTTCAACTTTTTACAACTCACCACCACGTTAGATTTTCATATTCATATTAGCATGAAAGTTTTCGAAAAAATTATTTTGAACAATTTTGAAAGTTAGAGTTAAACTGATACTTCTAGGTATATAATTGAAACTTAACCAAAAACTCAAGTATAATTGAATTTACCTATGTTCATAAGTACTTTTGTTCTACAAGTCAACACCTAAATTACTGTCTCATCACATTTCCATTATTTTAATAAAAAGGTTGACATATGGATCTTTTTTTAAACAAGTTTAAATATTGAGGGTAAAGATTAAAAATATAATTAAAACTTATCCTAAAGTTCAAGGATGTTTTATATAATTTAACCAAAATATTATAGGGAGCATTTTATAAGTAACATTTACTCTTATAATAACAACCGTATTGAAATTAGTTAATAATTTTTTAAAAAATAATTTATTAAATGGATGACTGTTTCATGAAAAATTACACTTTTAATAATATGGGTGTCTTCATAAACAATTTTGAAAACATTTCTTAAAAATGATAAAAACAAAAAACATGAATAACATACGCTTATATTTCTAAAAGTTGAAAACAAAAAATGAGAATGTTACCAATCAACCTGGAACCCCTCAATTCATGACATCCTTATAATTAAACCTTATAACTTCAATAAAGTTGAAGATATAAGACATGATTCTATCATGTAAAGAGCATGAACAATGAAAAATATACTGCAGCCATTTATCACAATATCATATTCTTCATAAAATTAGTAAAATCTAATCCATCATTTGAGTTGGATGATAATAATATAAAAATTGCATCCGGTAACTTTTTTCTTTTTTTTTTTTTTTCAAATTTTCTGGACAATTTTAGAAACTTTTTTCTAAAATAGTTACCAAACACTTTAAATAATTGAAAACGACAAGCAAAAAACAAAAAACGAGGAGGTCGACAAGCAAAAAAACAAACAAACGAGGAGGTTACCAAACAGGCTCTAGGCTTCTCAACTACCACCACCTTAAAATTATTGAAGCCTCTTGAAGCTGGTCTTGGATGAAGCAGAGCCTCCCTGAAAATTAGCAAAAGTCCTGGCATTCTTGGTTATCCTAAAACATCACAGGTCCACCTTGAACAACAATGGATGGATCAAGAATCTCATGGCGAAATATGCACAGAATATCTGAACAAAGAATGTACTAACTATTCATATAAAATGCAGGATGTGAGTTTAAAACATACCAAAAACTCATGCGCGAAAGCATTTGTAATTCATGCGAGCTTAATTCTCAATCCACTACTTCATCTGTCGAGCACAAAGTCGTAAAAAATTTAAACATTCATGGGAGAAATCCCCAAACACCATAGTTGTTATTTTCACTAACACACAAGATATCAAATTTATGGGATGAATCCCCAACTGTCTTTCTAGTTTCTACCTCGTTTGAATATGGCAGAGAGAGACAATGAACTGACGTCTAAAGACAACAGATGCATAAGATACTTGTTAACATCTACTAACAAATTTAGACTATAGGGATCAAATTGAAATCGAGCATAAATGATAGGAACTAAAATGATAATGAAAACTTTGCTTTATAATGTAACGACTTCCATAGGCTGTTACTTAACATACCTGAATAGTTTCCATCAGCATTATACACGTTCTGTCCATCTACTAGTATCCATTTCCTCAACGTATACGCCTTAATCTCGAGCTATTGGATGATTATTTTTCCAGCAGATAACCAACTTATTTCGGTTTTCAATCCGAAGAGAAACATTGCCATTCTTAATACGTTCAGAAGAATCTGGTTATTGGGATTCTCGCGTCCAAAGATTTTCAGTTTCCATATCTTCCCACAACACCACAATATTCCAGACCAAGAATTAAATGTTGATTCTTGAACTGTTGTTTGATACTTCAGTTCATGTATCAAAAACTTGTAGACTGCAACTTAATTGCAATCTTAATGGTAACAGAGAACTCAATACCATATGTAGCTTCAGAGCTTACCAGTAATCTCCACAAGAACATACTCCCCCAACTATATTATGAAACCGGTTTTTGTCCCTAAGGATAACTGTCCTGGCATAAAGCTTTGAGACAAATTTGGCAAAACTATGGCAATCGACGCAAACTCGGAGGTTTTTTATGACACGGATCGTAGCTCTGTCAGGAGTAGCAATCAACCCGAATGCTAAAGCTAGCTTTTCACTATGGCCTAGAAGTACCTTCTCCTTCTGCTCATCATCCACATCGTACAAAACACAACTCAAGTCAGGAACATAACCGTCTTCCTTGAATTTAATAGACAATTCCTTCACCTTCTTTGCCACCTCCTCTCGTCTTGGATGAGTGTGATCACTTGCATGGAAAGTATGCACAACTTGATCAAGCTCTACCCAACTGCGACCAGGCTCTTTTATCACAGCTTTCTCTTGCATCGAGTCTCTAATATTTCTCATATCTTCCCATCTTCCTGCAGAAGCATATAGATTTGAGAGAATAACATAGTTCCCCGCATTTTCGGGCTCGATTTCTAGAAGCTGCTGACCCACAATTATGCCGATGTCGACATTCAAGTGGACCCGACATGAACCTAATAGTGAACCCCAAATAGCAGCGGTTGGCACAAAAGGCATCTTTTTTATAAAATCAAATGCCTCTTTAACTCTGCCAGCACGCCCTAGTAAATCAACAACACAACCATAATGCCCAATATCTGGTTCAACTCCATCCACTCCATCTGCCATGTTATAAAATATTTCAAGCCCCCTATCTTCCAATTTTCCATGGCTGCAACCAGATAAAACCGCCAAAAATGTGATGCTATCAGGTTTGACTTTGTTTTCTTCTCTCATCAATTTAAAAAGTTCCAGCACATCGTTCCCCATTCCATGTTTACTATACCCGACAAGCATCGCATTCCATGATATACAAGTTCTCTCTGGCATGCTATCAAAAATCCTCCTGGCATAACAGACATTCCCACATTTTGAGTACATATCGATGAGAGAGTTTAGAAGAACCACATAAGAAGATTGTCCCAACCGAAGAACATGGTTGTGGACTTGCTTTCCATGGTTTAGTGCAGCAAGTCCAGACAGAGCAGTTAAGATGCTAGCATAAGTTACATAATTCGACTTCATGCCCTCGCTTTGCAACTGACGGAATAGCCCCAATGCTTCTTCATCAAGACCCATTTGGGCATAGCCAGAGATGATAGCAGTACACACAACAACATCTCGTTCAGGCAAGTATCGAAAAACTCCATGTGCTTCATGGATTCTACCAGATTTAGCATACATGTCAAGAAGTGAACTTCCAACAAACATGTGGGATTCATAATTTCTTTTTATGGCAATGGAATGAACTTGTCTACCAATTTCATATCCCAAACTACCTATGCATGAAGTAAGTATGGTAGCAAAAGTGAACTCATTCGGTTCTGTACCTGCAAAAATGCCATTTTATCATCAATATATTAACATGATTTAATACAACATTATCACTTAATCAAATATGTGACCATTTATTTATCACTTCACTTAAGAATGACATAATTAAATTGATTTCCTTCTGAAGAACAAATAATATATATGACCAATAAGTGTGAAATTCATAATTATGATAGGAACCAGAAATTGGAAAGGAAATTAACATAAAACAGTATCGATATACATATAAAGAAGTCAATTACAATCCTCCAAGCCCTTCGAGAGGCCTAGACTCTCAGCAAACTGTTTCCAATCAAACTCACGCACATCTTGACTAACTTCATGAGACAACTGCTATTGCTAACCAACTCTCTTTGTCTAATGACTAACATGCCCTAATATTTTAATAATATCTACAATATTCATCCTAATAATATTACTAACAAATTATTTTTCAGTAACAACAGTCTTTTCTGTCATTAAAATTCAAGATGAGGGGTTCTATCCTTTTGGGGCCCTAGAGTAACAGCTAATATCTGTGCAAAGTCTATCAATCCACAAAACAAGGAGTATAAAATGCCAATTCTAAAGAAAGAAAACCAGATTATACATTTCAGTTAGAAGAACAAAAAAAAAACAAGAGTACCTGATCTTATCATTCCTACAAACAGATTCAAGGCTTCGGAGGCAAAACCCCTCTGCGAATAAGCCGAAATCATGGCCGTCCACGAGACCACATTCCTCTGAGGCATTTCATCAAACACCTTCCGTGCTTCACCTAAACACCCGCACTTATTGTACAGCACAAGCAACCTCGTTCTGAGGTAAACGGGAGGCAGATAACAGGTTTTAATCATGTGGGCATGGACTCTCTGGCCTTCTCTAGTGGCCCTTTGGCTAACGCACTCGTTCAAGATTGTATCGTAACCTTCAAACTTCATTTCCGCGCCTAAAATGGCCATTTGCAGCAACGCTTCCTTAAATTCGCCATTGGAACAGAGAGTTTTCAAGTTGGGTGATGAGGAAAGTGAAAGTTGGCGGGTAAATGAGTAATGAGAGACGGAAGAGAAGAATATTTGTTTGCCATTAGAGTACAAGCGGGAGGTCTTCCATGGCATTTTCAGCCTTCAGGTGTATTGAACTTTGTTTCTCCCTCTGATTTAAGCATTCAAGTTTAATGGTCTTGTATTCATTTTATAGCTTAATGTTTGAGTCATTTTTTAATTTTTTTACTTAAATTTTCAATTCCAATTAAATTCTAACTACCATTCAAGGTTTTAAATCATTTAAAAATAATAATTTCGCGTGAGAATACATTTTATTAACTAAGTTAGAGAAATTTTAATAAATTTGATCAAAGTTGTGAGTTCGACCCGCTATAGATGCTGACTCTTCTGAGACTCTTCAACATCTATAAAAAAGTCCACTGCTCATGCCCTTTTTGGTATGATTCGATAGGGCTATTATAGTGTCAGAGCCCCCTTACTTAAAAGCTTAAAAGGGCTGCGGTCCTAACTGATCCACCGTCCCCGACGCTATGCACTGGCCATTCCGACATAGATTCGGAATACTGCCCTCCCTCTCTCTTATCTTCCCTCCCTCTCTCTTATCTTCCTTTACCACTAGAATGGCCATATATAATTTAGAAATCCACAAAAAAGTAATAAATTATTGGGTTTGACCGAGGGACGAAGGAGACTAGAGGTTGCTGAAAGATGGTTATCGGTTTAAAGATGAAAGGTGCACTTGCTTTTTCTAGGTAAGAAAGGGAAGAAAACAATACATCGAGCTAATGTTCGAGCACAAGGCACACCCTATACTCCCAATGACAAAAGGGTACCTGACCTGTAGCCAAAATCGACATAAATGGGTTGGTAGAGAATACCTAGGGCAAGGCAACTCTCTCCCAGAAACGTGGTAAGATGGCCATATATACATAATTAACGAGCAAATTGCAACAAAGACAAAAGAGTGAAAATATAGTTCAAGAAGATCAAGATCAAGTTTTCTCATTAAACATCAAACAAAGTAAACATAGTTTTTGCTCGAAACCACACACCACCACTCCACTCTTGACAAGTCTCTCTTCCAAACCTTACATAAATTATTCCCTTTATTCCTCTCCTGGCCCTCCTATTTTTTCTCTTCACTTCTTACAAGCAGTAGGCAAAGAGTGAAGCAAAAGAGGCACCAACGAAGGCCCCAACAACGGACAAGGCAGCAGCAGCTGAGGCTTCGCCAGTGGACGGGGCAGGGGCCGAGACCGAGCCAGGAGTCGAGATCGGGCCTTCAACAGCGGAGGCTGCCATGGCGCCACTCACGACAGCAGCGGCGACGAGGACGGCGCAGGTGACCTTCTTCATGTCCATGGCAACGAAATGAGAGAAGAATAAGCTTGTCAAAAGGTTTTTGCAGAGAAAGAGAGAGACCAGCTAAAAGAAAGCACTGATCTCTTCTTCCTTTGCGAATTGAGCTTTTTTTGCTTGGCGGGTCTGAAGAAAATGGGAGATGGGGTAAGGATTTTATAGGGTTTGTTTGGTGATATTTTTGGGCCAAAATGGTTGGAAAAAAGAGAGCTTTTTGGTGGTGGAAATTTGGAATGGTTTTTGTTTATTGCATGCCATGAAAATAGGGGTTTTTCGGTGGCCAATGGTGGAGCTATTCTTGTGGCTTTTTGGAGCATATTTGGCTAAGGCAATTTGTTGATGTAAACCAAATTAAATTAATTTTTTTTTTGTTCTTGAGGGGAATTAGGATTTTCTCTAGTAAGTTTTTTTGGTATTAAACAACAATATATATTGTTGAAATTTTGATCACCTCTTATTAAATGCACTTTTTAGTTTTTATGTGTGTTTGGGGAAGCCATTCTTAAACATTTGTCCCGCTCTCTCTTTTCTAGTTACGGTTTGTTAAAATATATATTGTGTTTTTAACATATGTCAATCGGTACAACATCGACACCTGAGATAAATTGACATTTTAAAAAGTGTGACAAAAAAGATCGATGATATTAAATATGAAAAATATTAACAAAATATCACTAATATTAATATTAATCATTTTTAACTCATTTAAAAATGGTGCAATGATTATTTTTAATTTAAATATTTCTTATAATTTTTTTTAACATTTCCATAAATATCCGACAATCTATCGATATTTCTATGAAATTGAGACTTCTACATTTAAATTGACATCAAAGTTTAAAACATTGCTCACGACGAAGAGGCCTTTGCTCTAACATTGTTATAGATCACAGGCGCGTTGCAGATAATCTCACATGTCATTAGTCTTCCACAAATCGCTCGGAGAATCAACAAGACCATAAAGATATAGACATGATAGACCTAAAAAAACTCTCTCTATTTTAGAAGGGAAGACCCTCATGCATGAGATACACTACAAAATTCTAATTCTCGCTACCAGCTGAAAAGTATAATCTAACTTAGCATAGAAGTTGAAAAGGATTGAAAGAAGACACAAATTTCTGTGAAAATATTAAATCTCAATTGCAAAGTAATTGCTTCACACAATTTTATAGAAACCTTAAGCCATCATCCATATGGATTGTTACTCATAAAGAGTAAAAGGAAAGAAAAAAATCAGCCTCCTTTATGAGATGTAAAGGCAACAATTCAAACTTGATTTTTCCCACTGTCTGGATTCTTACTCGAGGCAAGGGAAAAATCTCAGCAATTAAGGGCTGCTTTTGGTTTCTGTCATGCATGGCTGCTGATGTAGACAAAGGTGATGCTGACTTAGCTTGGTGCTGACTTGGAGATTGCTCGATGTACTTTTTCTTGGTATCTTATAGAGTGTGTTTGGTTAGCACTACACTGAGTACGTTCTTTCTTTGTTTTGCAAGTTCGTCAAATCTCGTTCAACAAGAAGAGATATGTGAATTTGGTTATTCTTTGCTAAGTCGATTCCACACATCAAATATTTAGGCTTAAATACCGACCCAATTTTGGTCCTTGTATTGTCATAATTATGTTAATTTGGTCATTGAGCTTTCAAAACGTTCATTTTGTTTTCTAATTTTTCAACTTTGTTCCATTTTTTGTCTCTAAACTTTTGAAATTTCCATTTTAGTTATTCAACTTTGAAATCTTTTGCTCCCTATTTTTATTTTGATTTTAACAAAATAAATAACATGGCTTCGAGTATCCGCACTAAAGTGTTAACATAAGCATTATCATCCTAAGGAGTTCTTGAACTCTCATGGTCTTGCTCTCTACAAGACAAATATCGATGGTCAGAGGCTCCTTTTAGGAGTGTCGATAATCAAAGCTAATTATGGTGGCACGATGTTAGAAATACGAAGATTGTCGTCGTGAAATGAGTCTTAAGCTAGTTTGCGACTCCTTTCATGTTGAACATGACAAGTGTTTGACCACGTCTCTAAATGTTGGGAAGTTGGGTCACAATCTTTAATTAGTTGGTCACAATGGCAACACAGCCCATGAGAGTCCGAGGGGTTTGCCATGCCAAAAGGTAAATTGGGTAAAATACTTAGAAGGGTCCAATCGAGATGAGCCAAGGTGATGTCTAAAGGTCCAATCTCATGCACATTGTATACAATATCCCCTTATTCACAATGGCTCCAAAGGAAAGAACTATTTATTCATACAATGATTCAAATCCCTCATTCTTTTCATATGATGTGATACTTGGATGTGACATCGGGTTGAAGAAGACAGTGAGTGACTATCAATCACGGTTGAGCACATAAATAATGAACACCGACAGATTCTAAAACAAAAGAATACCTGAATTAATTAATATTATATTTAGAGAAACGCAACACATATGATTAAAAGAAAGCTTAAAAAAATTAATAGGTACTATCTATAACAACATAGTATAATTTTTTTAATGACTTCTGGTGGTCTATGACACTTGTACTCGAGGACTAATAAAGCATGTGTTTTGGCCTAGAACAACTCTATGTTAGGTGACTTCTTAAGACATCATGTGAAACATGTCAATGTTAGGTGTTAAAATCAAATTTCAAGTCCTGATCTAAATCTTATGCTTAAGATTACGTTACCGGGGATGTCCACACAAACTACGATCACTATTTACAATTTTACCCTTTGCAAAGTAATTCATATATAGTTGTTGTAGGTGAAATTATCGTTTTACCCATACCAAAATAGCACTCGGAATCTAGTAATTATAAGTTTTCTTAATAGGTGTTTACACTTACACTTATTATTTTACCTATTCAATAATCCATCTCATACTAATTATCTTCTCAATTCAAGTACATATTCAATAATCCATCTCATACTAATTCTCTTCTCAATTCAAGTACAACGTCCCACATTTTATAAAAAAATGGTTAATCAATGAACAGAAAATCTTCAATCACAAACATATTATATGTACATTTTCCAAGAAGAACCCTTACAAATTGAAACCAATATCTTCCCCTCAATCAACACCAATGAAAAACAAGCACAGCATATAGCACACAGAGAGATCCCAAGAAGGTATAGAGATGATTTTGTCCATTTCATAGAAGTTTGTAGAGCTATAGCTAATATCTCAAGTTTTCCAATAAATTATTTTGATCAGCTTGCAATAGTCCCTGTGGTAGGGCGCAGTTACGTTGCAAAGACCTGCAGTCTGCTTGTGGTCTTATCCAATGATGTCTTGTGTTCGAGTCTTGCATTGGTCATATTGTTGCTCAGTCCAGACAACAAGTTCCGATTATAAAGATACACCCTGCATAAGCTCTAAGCTATATGACATCGCCTCGGGAGAGAAAAAAAATAAAGATGGACAGCTCTCCCTTTTGCTTGTTGTGCAGAAGAAGCAGCAGCCCCTGAGGGCAGGCCAAGGCAGTTATGAGAGGATGAGGATGAATATTATTATGGTGTGTGAGCCTTTTCAAACTCTACATTATTTTGCACCAATATGATGTCACATCTCTTTGTCAACAGTTTTCACTCAATCATTAGGGCCTTTCTTCTCAAGTTTTAGTTGTCCTTTGTGTAACTCCTCTCCACATTGTCCCCATTCTCATCATCTATAGTGATTCAACTGAGTGGCAGCATTTAAACCCCATATATGTCTATGGTACATGTACTTTATCATTTGAACTAAAACTTTGGTTTAATTACTAGTCCATCCTTCAACTTTTATTTGTTGGGTTAATACACCATTCAACTTTTTAGTTTTGTATCTAATCAGTCTTTCAACTTTTATTTAGGGTCCTTATCAACTTTAAAGTATCTAATATATCCTTGAACTTTTAATTTTGTGTTGAATCTGTTCTGAAACTTTCATTCAGAGTTATGTCCTAGTAGGTCATTGAACTTTGAAAAAATGTCTAATAAATCTATGAAATTTTAATTTTGTATCTAATCGGTCTCTAAACATTTAATTTTATGTCTAATGGAACCTTGAATTTAAAAGTGTCTAATAAGTGTTAAGGACAACAATATTCCCAAGTACCGCAATGGTATGATATTTTCTCGCTTTGGGCGTTATAACATTCACAGTTTTATTTAGGTTTCACCCGAAACATCTCTTACCACTCGAGATAATTGTCTTCCACCTATCAATTTTGTGTCTAATAAGCTCGTAATGTATTAGACATTTTAAAAAATTTATGGACTTACAGTAAACACAAAATTATAAAGTTGTGCTTGTTATATCATGACTCTTTAAGATAGCGGCTCTTAATTAGACTTTGATACCATATCAATATTATTCCTGACATTCTATCTCAAAATAAATTGTGGCTCTTTTGGGCTCGTCCATGTTAGCCTGGATCCTTTTTTTTTTATCCATATCATATCAATGGGACGGAATTTTATGAATATCGATAATAATTAGACCTTGCTTCTCTTAGTTGTCTTTTGTACGTACAACTCCCCTCCTTCATTGTTCCCTATTCTCATCATCCCACCAAGTGGTTTAACAAACGAATGGCAGCATTTAGAGCCCATATAATGTCCATGGTATTTCACATTTTAAAGCAAACTTTTTCATTCCTTTTTTAAATAATGATAACGATGCCTTTTACCACTAAAATAAAGAAATTGAATTTCTTGGTGTCTTTATAAAGAAAAATGTGTTAAAATACCATTTTTGTTCCTGTAATTTAGTTTTGATTCATTTTGTGATAAAAGGGAGGATAAAATAAAAGCCACATCAGTAGCTACATTCTCAACACAGGCTCCAACAAATGCTCAATCATCAGCCACCTCACAGAACCAACAGAATAAACAATTAAATCAAACTTCCTTGCATAGAAAATCTGTGATTTCTCCCAATCAGCAGCTTTAATTAGTTACCTTATACGGCAGGCTCATATTTTGATATTTTATTTAAACCTCATATGGAAAGGATCACAATTCTGCTGTATTATATTTACTCTTCTTTACCGTTGCAAGTTTACCTTACTTAGCTCAAGAATGTATACTATCATACTGTATATTTACATAATTTTTCTCTTTCGAGCAGTAGCAATTTTTGGGAAATATATTTTTCTCTTTATTTTCATTGTTGAAGCCATTGAATAATAGAACATTTTCTTTTGCCATCTCGTTTGTGATAAACAGATTGTAAGGCTTCAAGAAATTCTGATCTAGTTTTGATCTATTTTTT
>NW_019104598.1:180085-191012 GCF_001995035.1 Momordica charantia
CATTGAATAATAGAACATTTTCTTTTGCCATCTCGTTTGTGATAAACAGATTGTAAGGCTTCAAGAAATTCTGATCTAGTTTTGATCTATTTTTTTATTTTGGTCATGTACTTTTCAAATGTTTATTTTGGTATGGGTCATGTAGTTTCAACTTTAGTTTATTTTAATCTATGTACTTTTAAAATATTTGTTTTAGTCGATGTACTGTTAAAAAGTGACAATTTAAGTCTTTATACGTAAAATTTTAACACAAATTTTACACACAACGAAAATTTTATCATAATTACTTTTCAATTAATATATTGAGTGCAGATATTATGATAGAAAATTGAGATTAAAAACAAAATTATGATACTAAAATTGTCACTCTTAAAAAATACAGCGACCAAAATGAATATTTTTAAGGTATACAGACTAAAACGAACCAAAATTGAAAGTACAATAACTAAAATGAACATCTTAAAAATACATAGTCTAAAACAAACCAAAACTGAAAATACATAGATCAAAATAATATTTTAACCGGAAAAATATGAGTTTTTTTTTTTTCCAAAATAGGTCAGCAAAATGCTAAACACTATAAAATTTATTGCGAAACATTCTAAACATTCTAAACACGTTTTAGAAAGAGCATACTCATTTAAGTATTTCTTCAGAAAATACTTTTAAATGTTTACAAAATTTTAGGGTTAAATTATGAATTTGAATCTGATTTTTGTGTTTTGAAAAGTTTTAAAATTTATCTCGAATGGTTTGGGCGTAGATCTCGATAGTTTTAAAAGTTTCAACTGGTCCTATAATTTAGTTAAATTTTATAAATTACCTTTGTTTTTACACTATTAAATGTGACATTTTTTATATAGATGTATTTTATTTGGCTCAATGTGTTAATTAAACAGATTATATTAGAGTTTAGAGCAGAATAAACAAATTAGAGGAAAAAGAAGTGGCCCGATTTTCAAGTAGATCAAAAAATTTAGAGACGATAGGTGAGGTTTAACTAAATTATATGAAAATGTAAAATAAAATAAAAACTAAATTATATGAATCAGATTGAACTAGACTCATACTATTAACTATAACGAATCAAATTTGCGATTTAACTCATTTTAAAAATAACTTTAATCATAAAACCAAACACTATCCAAAATATATTCACTATTTCAAAAATCACATAAAACTCATTCCTAATCAAATGATTCAGTAACAAACATGAAATCTTAAAAGATTAAAATTCTATCGTTCAATCCCCCCATCACAATTAAATAACCCAGCACACAAATTCTTCCTCTTCTTTCTCTTCGGAGAATTTGATCATCTTGCCCAAAGTTTTATATATCAATACCAATAGAAATGTCAACGTCAACAAAAATTTCTAAAAAGGTGATTAAAAGGATCTAGAAATATTATGGTCACGTTAGCGATTTGATATTTTTCTTATACTTCATATAATTTAAGACCATATAATAGGATTGTCAACTGACCTTTAATAATGGTATGTCGTTATTGTCCACTTTGAACATAACTCTCATGACTTTACTTTTGATTTCATTCAAAATGTTTCTTTAATAATGGTATGTTGTTATTGTCCACTTTGAACATAACTCTTATGACCTTATTTTTTATTTCATTCAAAATGTTTCATTCAGAGTGAAGATAATGGCCTGTCTGTCTTATATATCCCAAGATCACCTCTCCTCGAGTTTTCATTCACCGTACGAAAAAAAATATTAATGCAAACAATATAGGATGATGATGATCTGTATGGCATATTGGGATTCTGGGGATTTGCGAAATCTGCAGAGGCCACAGAGATAATGTCTGTCTTGAAACCTTCAAAACAAGACAACAACATCGAAACTCGTTGCCCTTCCCCTTTTTTTGTTCCTTCAATTTTTTTCCTTTTCAACTCCAAAACCCTAATTTCTCTTCTATTCTAATTCTTACACACTCGTGCTGTCTTGAAAATAGCATTACTATTTTTCAACACAAGAAAAAAAGAAAAGAACACCCTAATTTAACCCCTCTTTTTCCTCAAATGTTTTTTCTTTGTTCCCTTTTAAATATATTGCCATTCTTAATATGGCTTTATAAAAACCATCCATTTCTTGCATGTGGGTGCTCGTGCTTCCACCCCCATGCCTTTCTATGTACTGAAATCTTGCTTTTGTGTTGGATTTCCCTTCATGGGGTTCTTCATTTCTTTACAATTTCCAAAGATTTTTGAGAGGGAGAGAGTGAAAATTTTGTATACCACTTGTTTTGACTATGGGATTGCATTGAATATAGGGGTAAAAAGTGAATGGAATGAATTCTAGGTGACAACTTTTCAACATCATCACAATATTATTGAATACAATGGTTCCAAATTGAATTCAAATATAAATAGTTGGAATTTTTATGATTAGATTGTTTGGTTGGCAAGGAGTGCAAACAAAATCTCATGTTAATTAGCTAGAAAAGGCGACTTTTGATTTTGGTTTCAGCTAGAACACCTCGTTCCAATGGAGATAATTGTCCTCATTTATATATCATGGATCACGTTATTCCTAGCCAATGTGGGAATACAAGAGAGAACAATTATCTCTATTGGTACGAGATTTTTTGGTGAAACCAAAAGCAAAACCATGAAGGTTATGTCCAAAACGAACAATATCATACCATTATAGAAATTACTTGAGGATACGAGGATACCGTTGTTCTTAACCTAGACATATGGATCTGTTTCATGGGATTCTTCATATATCAATACATTTTCCAAAGATGTTTGAGAGGGAGTGAAAAAATAGTTGTTTTGACTATAAAGATTGTCGCAGTACAGGTAAAAGAGGCAGTGAAGAAGGGAGGTTTTTTGAATTATTCTAGGTGAGAACTTGTGAACGTGATTGATATATTAGGTGTGTTTGGTTTTGTTATATAGGTATTGTGTGAAGATATTGGTGTGTGAGGAATATTTTCGAGTTGATTTGGGAATATATACAAACAACTCAGAAGAATATGTGATGATCTAGTTGAATCCAGAGATGTAGGGTTGAATTATATAAGATTGATTGAATAATATGGCATGAAACATGTTAATAATTTATAGTGCATAAGTGAAAGCCTAATAAATAGTTGGGTAGGGTAGGGATGTTACTTTTCCCGGCGCGGACCCGTCTGGTCAAATGAGGTAGAGAATTCTCGTTTAAAACTCCCTGCGAAGCGGGGTGAGAGAGAATTGTCCCCGTGATCTAAATGGGGACGGGGATGGAAAATATATTTTCCGTCCCCATCCTCGCCCCCACCCTATTATTCTTTGTTCCCTCTTTACCCTATTTATTTTTATATATATGTGTATAATGTTAACGTTTGAAATTTATTTGTATTGGTAATTTGAATGGTAAAACTTAAATTTATAGATTATTGTTTTATGAACTACGACACCCTACATTATTAGAAATCTAAGCATTTTTCCTTTTAAAGGGAGATTCACGGGGGAGGATTTCAACATTTTAAACCAGAATTTTCATGAAGAATTAACATTTAATTAAAAATTATCAAAAAGAGAAAAAAAAGACGGGAAATAATTTTCCCCGAGGAGAATTCAATCCTCCTGAAGTTCTCCCCAAGAAATCATCGCTCCAATCCTCACGAAATTTCGTGGAGAATTTCCCGAAAACATTAGAATGATATGGGAGGCGAGAACCGGGACCAAAAAACCGTCCCCATCTCCACCCACCGCGATAACACTCATATGGTTGAGGCATACCAAAGGCTATAACATATAGACAAAGGGCAAATGGACACTGCAGAAAAGTGGGTTCTCCATCTCCCCCTCCCCTGAAAACCAGGTGAAAGAACAGGTCCCCACTGTCTCTCTCTCTCTCTCAAACATGTAAGCATATTAATTTATTTTTCCCTTTTCAATTTTATCAACTACAAAAATAATAATAATAATAATAATAATAATGTACCTTCAAAAGTAAGGTACTTTTGCACTGGAGGGTAAAGGTAGGAATAAGAAATGACTTTGTGCAAACCCAAGAAAATGAATTGAATTATTATATAAATTAAAGTGAGATATGTACATTAAAGAGATAGCATATAGTATATCTCTATATATAATCATATGATATTATTATGTTAGGTTAAAATTTGGGATGATTTTACCTTTCCAATTTATCCAATCATCATTATTTGAATACTCAAGATCTTCTCTTGTGTTTACACAGCGAGAGATCAGTTACTCTAAAATATTAAAAATTGATCATATTGAATACTAAGAGAAAATGATGACAATTTCTAATATCTAACACATAAATTTTAGCCGATATAAGTTTAGTTCAACGATAATTGGCATCGTCTATATCTCATCAAAAGGTTGCATTATTGAGTTTGAATCCCCCAACCCGGCCCACTTATTGTACTAAAAACACATAAGTTTTATGTAGAAATTACATGGGGAAAAACTAAGGGTAGAGAAGGAAATTGGTACAAAGTTAGGAGGTGATTGCCAAATTAATATATATAACCCTAATATTGAAACTATTTCTAGATTGGCAATCTCATTATTATCCACACATATCTCAATTTTTTTTTTCACTTAAAAAGGCCAGACCGTACACTTTCAAACCAAGAATTCAGGTCACAGACCCATAACCCTAAAATTTGAGACTATTTTCAGACATTTGACAATAATCACATTATCATCAACACATATCTCAATTTTTTTCACTTAGAAGGTCACACCGTACCTCTCCAGACTCATGATTCAGATCAGGATTTGAAATCCCGATCCGAATTCTAGGTCTGTGACATCACAGCCAAATCCTAGTCTAGGCGCTTGTGTTGGGTTGGCAAGATAAATGCAAACAAAAGTCTCACATCGACTATGAAAGAGTACATGATTATATATATAGATGAAGACAATTATCTATATTGAAATGAGGTATTTTGAGTGAAACCAAAAGTAAAACTGTAAGAACTATACTCAAAATAGACAATATCATACAACTGTGAAGATATTTGGGGTACTACACTCTACAAATCCGACCAAGAATTCAGGTCACAAACACCCATAACCCTAACTTCAAACCCATTTTTAGATATTGGGCAATCCCATTCCCATTACGATGAACACACATCCCACTTTTGTTTTCACTTAAAAAGTCACACCATACCTCACACACTTCCAAATCCGGCCAAGAATTCAGCTCACACTCCTCTCCCACAACCCTAAATTTGAACTACTCACCTTTCAAATGGAGGAACAAAAAAAAAAGGGGTGAAATTTGAAGAGAGAGTTGGAGGGTGGGTAGAGAATTAATATGTAGATGTACTTGGCTTGGGATTTGGGGTTTTGGGTTGGCCTTGGTTTAGGTAAAGATTCAAGCTTTAACATCAAGGACCTTCCTATGCCCATAAAGTTATAACCTTTGGACTTAAAGATGGTGGAACAAGGCCCTTTGGCTTAGCTTATCACTGGGTTTATTTACTGTGTTTTATTTTGTACTTTCCATCACTGTTTCATTCCCCTCCTCTTCTCTTTCTTTCTCTTATGCTCATTACACCCACCATATCATAATTCTTTCTTGACTTTTTCACCCATAGATTTTGTCAGAAATTTTGTAAGGATTTAAAGAAAAAAAGGGGAGAGAGAGAGGGAGAATAGTGGCCTAGATTAGAGAGGAGAGAGAGAGAGAGATTGCATAGTTTTAAGAGGATATTGGAACAGTGGAGGGTTTTGGGGGAGGCGACCAGAGCTTCTCATATACCGATGGAAATGTTGGGCCATTTTTATATGCACTGAACTGTTTGTTTATGGTGGTGCTGTGTTGCTGCTTTGTTAAGTTTACAATTAAAAAAAGAAGAGGAGGAGGAAGAAGAAGAAGAAGAAGAGAAGAGGAGTATTGGTTAAGTATATACTTTGAAGTTTGAAGTTTTTGAAGAGAATAAGGTGAAAAGGGGTTTGGAATGTAAAAAGGTATGGTCAGAAATTGCGGAATTGTCACCCATCCCAAACAAAGCTTCTCTAGTATTAATTAATGTACATTACATCTCTCTCTCCCTCTCTCTCAATTTTTTTAAAAAATCGGAAATTACGACGAGCGAAACGGTGATGAACCGAGACGTACGCTTTCTAACGTCCTAATTTAGTCCTTCAACTTTTTAGTGTTATGTTTTAGGTTCTTTAAGCTTTGGATATAAAAATATTGTAATTCATTATATTACCTCTTTAATAATTTAATAGGAATGTATATTTTTTTTAAGAGAAACTATTTCATTGAGGGGATATGAGGGGAAAAAAGGGGTCGAAGTGAAAGTGTTCCGATTTAGAAAAATAGTAGAGATATTATGATTATAAAAGTGCTGGGATTTAGATGATGCTAAGGCGAGGCCGAGATTTTAATATCTTTCCGGAGGTGAGTGTATAAGATTTGAAGGAATCCATGAAGGTGCAATTATTCTTTTCTAACCAAATGTTCCGGATAATAAAATCTAGTACAGCTCTCACCAAAGAGTGTTTCTTGTGTAGTTAAGAAGGGGAAAGGTTTTCTATTAAAAAATCTTCAATGCTACCCCGGAGAAAAACACGATAGATAACTTAAAAATCATTTGAATAAGAATATACCACATGTAGCTAACTTTATATAACTCAACTGATTAAGATGTACCATATGAATGCTTCTTAATTATTATAAAAGTTAACAGATATATGTTTGAATTTTAAAAAAAAAAACACAGGTAATTTCTTCAACAAATTGTCTATTATTTAAATATCTATTTGGTTGGTTAGTAAAGGAAAAATATGTGCCAAATATAAGGTAGCTATATTAAATAGTTTATTAACTAAAAAGAAACAAATAAAAAAATGACTATAATAATTTTTTTCCATATAGAAAGACCAAAATAGAAGTAGCTAGCTTGGAATGGAATATAAACCAACATGTTCTCTCATCTTTCATTATGCCACATATATATGAAAGGTCTCTTTAAAGAATTTTATAATATAAAAGAATATCTTTATATATATATATAGAAATTAACAGTTAACTTTTTTTTATTAAATTTAATACAAATAATCAGTGAGCAGCTTTAGTTTTACTTTTTCTTTACCATGATATGCCATAATGATGATCACCTTTAGTTGGCTTTTTTTTTTTTTTTTACCTTTTTTTTCTTTTTAGAAAATGATTAAAAGAGAGAACACAAACATTATATAAAATTATATATAATTATATGTAATAGGTGGTGGATAAGGCACCTGATGTGCACGTGTTGAAAGACATTTGGGAATGCATTTGAGCTTTTGTATGGCACATGGATTCAGCCAAAATATAATGATGTTCATGGTTTTGGGAAAAAGCATTGTGAAAGTAACTCCATAATTATTGATATATCCTTAATTTGTCATCTTATCTTTGTTTGTTTTCAAGCAAACCCAAATCACTCCCTTGACTTAACGTATAATTACCGACTAGAACATAATTTAGTAGTGAAGATGAGGAGATTCAAACTTATGATCTCTTGGTCAAAAACATATGACAATTACCATATGAGCGTGTAACAGAGGGTGGGAATTCGAACTCATGACCTTTTTTTTTCTTTAATACAACATGTGGGGTAGAAGATTAAACTCACAACCTCTTAATTGAAGATATATGTCAATTAACGCTGAGCTATGCTCACTTTTGGATCGAACCTATGACTTTTTAGTAAGATATATATATGTCTTAATTAATTAACCAGTTGAGTTAAGTTCACGTTGACGTTAAGTTAGTTTTGTAAGTGTTTATTTTCTCTTGATTGAATGGGTCATTTAATCTTAAAACTTTTTTTATTTTATCAAATTTGACATTGAACTCGAAGTATTTTCATAGGATTTTATTTATTTATATATTTATAGCTAGTATTTTCATAGTTGGATTTGAACACTTTGGTAGAATATTTGTTCATTAAAAAATTTTTAATTCATAATTGGTTGAGTTAATGGACAATGTTCTAATTTTGTTTATTCACATGACATTGATTTTGTAATTGGATTAAAGTTTTAAGTTTAATTTGATGATAAATTGAAAACTTAAAATTAAAATTGACTCATTGCATTAGGATAAGTATGCTTTTTTTTTTATGTGTTTTTAAAAGCTTATTTGATAAGAATGTTGTTTCTTGTTTTTTTTTAAGAAAACTAATAGCTATTTGGGTATATTTTCCTAAAATTTTTTTGTAAAAACGATTTTTCATATTACACTTTTCTATGTCACATTCTTAAACTAATTAAAAACCTATTTGGAATGATATTATTTTGTTTATTTTTTGTACTTATTAATCCAAAATTATAACACATTTAAATCAAAGCTATACCTAAAATAATAATTAATAATCATAAATGAAGAACTAATTAAAGAAATCATTAACCAATTGTGAAGACAAGAAAAGTATTATTTATATTTTCTACTCTTTCTGGTTTCCAAAACAATTTTTTAGGAATTATTCCAAAGAAGTCTTCTAAGTTAAAAAATGCATAACATTTTTTAAATAAATAATTTTTTTAAAACCTAATTCCTAAAAATATAGGTTCTAAGTTTGTTTAATGTCAATTTTATTCTTATTTTTCTACATTCTAAAAACATTTTTGAAATCTTATGCATATATCTTTAAAAACTTAGCACAAAATGACTCCTGGGCTTGTTTAAAAAAAAATTATAAAAATTATTAAATCAATAATTTTTTTTAAAATAAACGTATTTTAAACTCTTCAAATTGGGCTATAATTTCATATATATTTTAAGTGTAAAAAACATAAAAAGTGCAATGATTACAAAATTACCTGATTTTTAAAGTTACAAAGATGACATGATTATTACTATTATTATTATACTAAACAAAGATGATTACTATTATTATTATTATTATTATTTTCTCGATAACGAGATGAAATGATTATTAAACACACATAAGTAATATATACAGTATTTGACCCAAAAGAAAATCCATCATTATTGTATGAACTCTTTAATATATAGAAATGATTATGATCTTTTCTTAAAATATATTTTTAGTAGATAAAATGCAATAAAAACATGGTAAATAAGTTGAACATTTTTTTAATACACGAGTTAAAGAAATACTTATTTCAAATTTTCACAAATTAAGCTTCAAATTTAAATAAATAGTGTAATTTATGATATTGGAAATCTAAGATCAATTTGATGAATTTGAAAATTTAAGTTACAAAAATAATTTATTATGCTACATATAGGAGATAAAAAAAATCCTTAATTTTTATTTAAAAATCCAAGATACACAAATTTATCTCATGTTTAGAACAAAAAAAAGATACAAACTATATTACATTATATTGATAATATAAATTTATCAATCACATGCTAAGGGGGAAAATATTGCATAATTGCTCAAAAATAGATCTAGTATACTTTGGGATCTTTATCTTCTGTTCCCTTTTTATCCTATTCATTGCACTATTATTAAAATACAAAAATTTAAGAGTTATATATTTGATTCAATTATTACTTCTATTATTAATTTTTTTAATATTTAGTTCTCAAACAAAAAAATATTACAATTAAATCTGATTTTAAAATATACAATCTTGCATAAATGGCTCTAAATCCACGGGTTTCAAATAATTTTGACTATTTAACTTTCAAATATACTATTTTTGCCCTTTAGATTTTACATTAATTTTTTAAACAAAAATATGAATTCGTTCCAAAACCTAACATCTAACTTACTTTAATTTAATACAATAATGTATTAAAAGCCAACATGAGTTTAATTCAACAACAATCTGACACATATTTTTTATCGAGAGATCATGAGTTTGAATCCCATATTAGAAAAGATACTACACTAAAAAAGAACTTGTCTGCTACATAAATATTTATTTTTCTTTTTTAGGAAAAAAATGTATATCTAGCTATTTACCAAAAAAAAGCATATGTATATATTAAATTAATTTTTATTAAATAATATTTAAAAAATGTCAACTCAAACTGAGATGGTTTCTTATTGCAAAGTTCAAAACAAAATATTTTACAAAAATTATGCATTAAAATGAAGTTGAACAGTAAAAATATAATTTAATGAACACAGTTTGTCCAAAATAATCTTGTTTATAAAAAGAAAACAAAAACAAAATGGGGAACTCTGACTCGTTAACTATAAACGGCCCTTAACGCCATTTTCCGATAAGATTCTGTTCATATACTCAATTCACGCTTACACACACCATAAACGTTTAATTTAAATTAAGATACAAAATTATATGATGAAAACTTGTATTAAAAAACTTTTTAAAATACTTGGATCTTAAGAGTTTGTAGATCAAATTTATAATTTAACTTAATTAATATTATTTAATTTTTGATAATTGGATAGGGTGCATAACTAAACTAACCAAAGCATCAATAAAATCTCGAAAGAAAATTAGTACTCACCCTTTTACATTGCCGTCACCCACATACGTCGTAATTATCTAAGAATGATGCGAGAAGTCCAACAAAATATATATATATATATATATATATATATATTCGAAGAGAAATTTACAATTATTAAAAAGAATTTTCCTGACTTGTCAGTCACACTAAGAGACCACATCCAATAATAATTTTTTCAAGAATTATTAGAGCAGCATAAAGTAACCAATAATGTGGCTGATAATTTGACACCATTGAACATACGAGAAGATAAACCGTATGAAATGCATCCCAAATCTATACCAAAATGGTATAATCAGAAGTTCATACAAGTTGGAAACTTTATGCCAGTTCAATAATAATTGGTCACATATATCTGAAGGTGTGAATTCAATCTGACTCTCACCCCCATATATTGTATCAATAACGATAGTTACCTACGACCCGCTTGTCCCAAATCCCGGCAGTGGGTTTTGAATAGTAAAAAAAAAGGAAGAGTTTTTTTT
>NW_019104598.1:208954-224241 GCF_001995035.1 Momordica charantia
TGATAAAATTTCGTATCATTACAAGTTTGAAGCAGTACAATATTCTAAAATGATGAAATGGACATACCTATATTGTGAAAACAATGGATTCTAGATAACGGATTATGTGGGGACCGATCGATTGGATAATGTGGGCCAACAATCACATGGAGAAAATCTTGAGTATTGGAAAAAAAACGTGACTTGTGTGTGTGTGGGGATTTGGAGTTGAAAAAACAAATTGAGAATTGTTAAGTTGGTGATTGGTGGGTTGGTTGGAAATTTATTATATCATAAATGCATTTATTATGAAATGAGGTCAATTTAGTCAATTTACATCATAAAATAAGGGGAGGGGTCAGAAATCTGAGGTGAAGGGGTCATGAATAAGTAAAAAACAAAAGGGGGTCAAAAATCCAGAGTGGTTATTGAAAGGGGTCAAAAATCCCAATTTCCCTAATTAGTAGGATTTATTTTTCTTTTGCCTTATTTTATTAACCTATTGTCTAAATAAGCACACGATATTTAATATAAGGAAGCCCCAGCCTCGCTGCTAGCCGAACCACTTCTCTAGCTAATTCCAAAAAGCTCGTCGACAAATTTGGTCATGTCGTAAGCAAGATTTTTATTCTCCTTGCAAACAATTACTCCAATTCCAGTTCGCGGGGTAGAATAATGGCAGGCTATAGGGGTGTTCACGTACGGGTTGGATTTAATCGGGTTAGGAGAGATTTTGAGACAACACGAATTTTTGGGTTGGCCATATATAGGAATCATCAAGTTTGAATTTGATGGTCAACCCGACCCTAGGTCGGGTTGGGTTGTCGGTTTGTATTTTTTTATTTTTTATTTTTAATTATCGTGGCGACGATGGGGAATTAGGATTAAAATTTAATGGACGACTGAGATTAAGATACAAAATGGAAGAAAATAATACGAAAACCCTAAATGAATGGCTAGGATTAACATTAAATACACGGTATACTTCGAAAATAAAGATATTATTATATATATAATTAAAAAAATGCAAATATATGCATAAATTCAGGTTAGGTAGGGTTGACCCGATTTTTTAAAGGTTGAACCCGAAACTCAACCCAACCGAGACTTCATCTAACCTAACCCAAACCACCAAACCATGGTTTGGGTTGGTTTGGTCGCGTTTTTTTAACACCACTAGGAGGCAGCGTTGCAATTGATAGTTGTCCACTCCATCGAAGGTAAAGATCTGTCCTTTCAAGTCATGAATTGAAATCCTCCATCCTCGATTCTTTCTTTCAAATTTCATCCCTCAATCGCACGTTTATAGTTCTCAAACATACGGATTAATTCAATTTTCCTTTTGAAATTAGATGAGGGATTTGGTGTTAGATTGCAAAATTGTTCCTATCATTCCACATCGCCCACGAAATTTTTACATCTATAACTTCTGGACTTGACTCGTTTTACATTTGTCAAATCTGGTAATTAAATTTAAATGGAAGAGATCATGAAAACAAAGTTTAGGGACTCTAATGGGAAAGTATTATCCTACAAAACTGATGATTAGGAAAGTAATTGGCAACTTGATTCGTTTTACACATGTCACATCTGTTAATTAAAATTTAAATGAAAGAGATCATAAAATCAAAGTTTAGGTACTCCAATGGTTTATTTTTACACTTATGTTAATGTACATATATTACTTTTGTTAAACATTAACATATATAATTTAGCAAAATGAAAAAACAAACTTTTAACGATACTATTTAAAACTTATTTTTAAAAACATACAAAATATGTGTATAAGTTTTGTTATTGGATAAAACCAAGGTGTCACTCGTGGTTGGTCCATTCAAACACGTGGACCACATGATCAAAGAAGAACCATTAGAAACCGGTTGCACCCGGACCAATCTCAAGCGCACTTGGACATCCCGTACAAAAAACAGCCAGCGAGCAAAGTGCTGATATTTTGTACCCAAATCGCAATACATCTCAAAGGATCACCCAGGACGCCGTCATGCCCCCTATCCACACAGTACAGAGGAGAAAATAGGTTGTCGCAATCTCCACTAGCCCCAGGTGTGACACGCCACCTCCCTATCTCTACTTCTCACGTTCGAACTCACTCGCTCTCTCTCCATATATAAGGAGGAGAGCAACCTTAATTAAGATAAGTCATCTTCAGTTACACAACTTCTTGAGAATCCCGCACACATTGAAGTAGGCTCTCACCTTCAAGAGTACTACTTTCCTACTCTATTTGCTTGATTCCTGTTTTAGTCCCAACTTGAATTCTAACTTAAGTATCAAAATGCATTCAGTAGAATGTCATACCAAGTGTTAGATTTCTGTGTGCAGAGAACCAATACCTTGGAGACGAAGGTGTTCGTGGCATTTATGTGACATTGATACGACACTGGCTCAAACATCAGCATCTCAACAAGTTCAATAAATGTGTGGAGGAAATCAAACCGTCCACGTCAAAGAAATTAATAGATAATAGACCATTTTAATTTATTCACTGAACTATATTATTGGGTAAAAACGAAGTGCTACTCGTCAAAATCCAACTAAGCCGCATAGGCCAGGTCAAAAAATCAGGCACAACTAAGTGCACTGGAAAGGATTCGAGCGCACCAATAACAGGGCAAAGCGCTCCTGCACATCCTTTACTCAAACCACTCCGCGCCTTTGAGGACCACTCAAGATGCCGCCTAGCCCCTGACTACGGAACAGAGAGGAAATAGAGAATAATGTCGGTTGTCCCCACGGGCCCTTGGCTTGACATGTCTCTCCCGTATGAGCACTTAAAGGAGTTGAGACCTCCCACTTGAACCCTTCCTCTCCATATACAAGAAAAAGAGCGACTCTAATTGAGGTTATTGTCTCTTTATTCTTTTTGCTCCATACATGTTTGCTCGCTACTTGAGTTTTAGCTTAAACATTGGAGTACATTCGACATTGATACTAAATTTATGTGCGTTCAGGCATCATATTTTTTTAGATAAAGGCATACGTAGTACCCACGTGAACCTCACCCACAAATGGGGATCATAATTTAGATGGATTACAGGAGATATATAAACCATATAAAGTAAGTCTGCAACGATCATTTCTTCATATTTTGCATAATTCAGGAGATAATAAAGATGAAGAAAATGAATGGCTCCCATGCGAATGATTTTGTGGACCAGATTTTTTTAAAACAGGAACACGTAGGTCCGGCAGTAGATGATTATCTCTCACTCTATGCCTAGTAATATCTTTGTAAAAGACTTGCAAAATGGAGCAAAACTTGAAAAAGGAAGAACTTCTCTTTTTCAAAAAAAAAAAAAAGAAAAAAAAGAAGCACTTTCACCAACTTCCTAGAAAAGGATCACATCCTTGGATTTAATACCATTTTTAATAAAGTTGAAAAGGAAATTTCAATGCAAAAATCAGATCAAAGGGGGAAAATAAAGGAGGGAGAGATTATGGTGTGGTGAAGATGTTCCAAATGCAATTATAGAGTCATATACTATTGGCTTGAATCTGAAATTTTTCAAATTTATTTTACTTTCATCTTGAGATTTTTTTAATATTCTATTTCAATCTCAAACTATTTTAATTATTATATCATTTATAAATTGTTTATGAGAAATTTGCAAAAACAGTATGGCCAATTGCGGCCCTCAAATTAGTAAGAGACCAATCTAAAGTCTCAAATCGAGGTTCAGATTGCGTGCCTGAGATCAAAATGATGTTTCTATTATATTTATAGAGAGTTAGATATGGTAACAACGTCTTACCATTTATTTGTGCTATTGGAAAATTAGTTAGACAATCATGGACTGCCTGTCTAGCCCCTAAGGTTTGGAGCATGGCATTACCTTCAACCAAATGGGAGTTTGACAGAGCTTACAAGTCACCTCTTGGTCGAGCTTCAAGGTCGATGACGTTGTGTTCCGAGATTCTGAAGAAAGATCATTAGCACAGCAATCTTTTCTAACAATCCACATGGAAAGTCCATTTTTTACCCTCCAACATAAATGATTAATTAGTACACGTCTTAGGGATAGAAATATAAAATAATATTAATACTTCGTTATTAAAATTATAAAATCCATAACCACAAAATGCATATTTTTTATTGTTTTTGTTCCAGTTGGATTTGTTTAGAATCTCTTTTTTGTTTAGAGTCGATATCTTGCTAATCAAACCCTTCCATTTTTAACTATTTATAGATAAGAAGGTTGAGCTCGGCGGTACCTTTACTAGCGAATATAAGGACTACAACTATAAAATAAGGCTATATTATTTTTTTTGCATGTCTCTCTCAAAATATATTCTTATGACGACATAGATGAATTTAAACTTGAAATCTACTTTTCTATACGGTTGGTCAAATTAATCTCCCAAAAAGTCAAAATGATTACAAGTGAGAAATTCTAGCAATTAGTATGGTTAATAATTAGGATCAAACTTAATTAAAACACATTGAATACCCTACAAATCTATATAAAAATAGATCAAATTATACCTAGAAAAGCAAGTTAATTATGGTTTAACAATCTAGAGAGAATTTAAGGGTGAGCGTGTCAAGTTAATATTGGTTGGCTTTGAGTACAAATATATTTAACCCTTCGATTTATGAAAATATATCAATACATATCTATTTACCGTTAATTCATTTTGCCAATCATCCTTAAAATTGATAAACATAAATATTAAAAAAATATATTCAAATAAATCACTTGGATAACTAAAGATAATGAGTAAAAAGAAAGAGTCTCGATAGTGTATCATTATTTAAATACTTTTAGCTTTTTAAATATCAATATATCACATCAACTTTTTTATTGATATATGAGTTTGATATATCTTTTAATTTAAGTACTTTTTATTCCACTTTTAGTAATCATTTGTCAGGTATTTAGATTAAAAAATGTCGCTAACTTTAAAGTAACTTCTTTAAAATAATATTATTTCTAGATATTATTTATTTATTTATTATAAAAAACAGGAAATTTTTTAAAAGACACTGGTTATCTAAAATTACTTAAGAAGTTATATTGTTAAACACATTTTAAATTAGTAATTATTTTTAAAATGCTTATGCACATTTTTTCACAAGCCATTCCAAAAACACTATTTATAGATTTATGATTCAAAGCTCAAAGATGGTAATTGTAATATGGATGTACAATATATCTTGAAAGTTAGAGAGATTAAAATGAGGTGATTTTTTCTCCAAACCAACATCAAAAAATGAAATATCATATCATTTAATTATCATTTTCTTTAGCACAAAAGTTGAAAAATTTTCATGTGGGATAAGGGATCCTCTAAGAAAGGTGGAATAAAGGCCATAAATGTCAGAATTGATCATAAATAACCATTCATCAAGAAGGAACATAGACAAGTATAAATGTGGTCGCCTTATCATTTCATTTATGATAGAATATGGTTTTAAATGCAATGTCTTGGTCCCTAACTTTTATATTTATTCTTTTCNTTTTTTTAGAATCTTTTAGGGATGTTTGCGCGGGCATTGTCAAACCCGTATAGATCAAACCATCATCGGCGGCTCATTGGCTCAAAGAGGGTGAGTAGGTAAAGAAAATGGAGTACCATTTATATTGCCCCATACTCATATGTACGAGTAAATGTGGCTTGAATCCAAGACCCCAACCCACTCAAATTATCCCTTGAAAATTATTCTCTTCAATTTGCTGAACAGGGATTTTCTCTCTTTTTCTTTTTTTTCTTTTTTATCTCAAGTGTGTTTGTGTTTTCCTCAATGGTGTCCAGCTATACTTAGGAGAGAAACTTTGATTAATTAGGTTCATTTTTCCACTTTTTCAACGGAACGAGGAGATTCAAACACACGATTTAGAGTTATTAAAGTTAAGAGACTACTATTGTGATCGATTGACCTTATTGTTCAAGTTGACGTTATTTTTCCAAAACTTTGATTTATAACGTTTTCTATTTTAAAAATTTATACTTATTTTACCTAATATTTCTTCAAAAATTTGGTGGATAGCTACATGTTTTAAAATATGATTAAATATGGTTAAACTACTACTAAACCAAACAACTTAAGAGATTAGTTGTGATGAATTTATTCACTAATTTCATGTCCATCCATCAATCAAGTTTCTAAGTCAAATCTCAACCATATACTAGTAATCTTTATCCTAAGATATCATAGGCTTAAAGAATTTATTTAAAAAATTATAGTTGCCTAAAAACCGAAAAAAAATATAATTTTATTTAGGTGACAAGGAAATATTTTTTTTATTTGATATCCATGAGTGTTTGAATCAGCTTAAGCGCGCTTCGACTAATCTCATGGGACAATTATATGGCCCTATTACATTTGATTGTCAAGAAAATTCATATATAGGATATTAAATCTTAAGTATGTGGCCAATCACACAGTTTGAACTCATTCCCTCTAAATTCTTTAGAATTTATCTGGGTTCCTTTGGATGGGTTAAGGATCTCACATTGATTAAAGAATAGACCTTTACATAGGTTTATTATATACATGAGCTACTTCTCTCATTGTTAGTTTTGAGATGCAACCTCACGAATATTAATATGGTATCAGAGTCCAAAAAACTCAAACGGGCATCCGATCCGATGAGCCAAAAGAGATTGTGATGAGTCAAACCCATGATGGCTATTGAGGTAACAAGGATTGAAATTCATTTTATTTAAAAAAAAAAGTGAACTTTTCTCTCCTCATAGAAAATGAATTGGCTCGTGATTCTATATTGAATTTTTACTCACCGAGACTCTCTACCCTTCATCTGAAAGCAGTAGATCAATTCTTTGGAAAAATGGTATTGGTGTTGTTGGAATGTTTGGCTGGAAAGAAACAACTAATTTTTTTTTTGGATAAATCTCACTCTTTTGCTTAACTTTGGGAGGATATTAAAATCTTGGCATCAACTTGGTCCTCAAAATCCCATCTTTTTTGTAATTATAATTTATCTACCATTTCGCTAAATTGGAGTGCCTTTATATAACATCCTTCTTTTGTATGTTTCTCACATATCCTCTCAATAAAATGGTTTCTCCTTTTCAAACCGATGATTCTAAATCAAATTCTCAGTCTCGAAATAAGTTTTGCTTCAAAATTTTAATTTATCTATAAACCCTAACAATGCGCGCCAACCCAGAGGGTTGGCAGTTACTCTCTATATACCAAAATTATTGGTAAACCAATTAACTTGCTACCCATAGTTTGTACAGATGCAAATAAAATGTATATTTTTCGAACTATAATAAGATTAGAGAAATAATAATACAAAAGTGGAAAATGAAGACATTTTTGGTCTTTTTGTGTTACTTTCTGCAAACTTTAGATTGTGGGAGCCAATATGCACTGTTTTCTAATGATCTCTTTCTTTATATTTTGACCATCCCATAATCAAATTACTTTAAAGCACTACGCTCCCTCCCCAATTCATTACTTCTCCATTTTCCATATATAAACATGGCTTTTTAATTTGAATTTTAGTTTTCTTGTGTAATTGCCTTGTTTTTCTTTTGTTTTTCTAGTACAACATGTACGGGTAGGGGATTGAACTCACAACCTCATGGTTAGAGGTATATGTCAATTACCGTTAAGCTATATATGCTTGCTTTGACTGTGTAATTGCCTTGTTGGACTTGGAAATAGGAATGATCCATGTATATCTGTATTTATATACGAGTCATTCGTTAGAAATACAAACATAGTCTCACGTTACTTTATAGATAACAATGGAAGAAAATTTTTGGTATATGAGTAATGACAGCATCGAGTAGCTCTAATTGGTATTTGTCTTTGGCCTTAAGTCGATCCTCTTTCTCATGCTTTTACTTTTTTTTTCCGAGTTGTGAGCATAGGTTTCCCTCGCTTCTGTTTCTCTTCGTGATCTTTCCACGATACTTCTATCTTTTTTTGCTTTTGTCAACTGTTTTCCTAACCTTTTCTCTAATTTTATAGTTGTGTCTCTATTTGATCTCGAGATATGAGATTCTTTTCTTTCATATTTTCCGACAATATGTATATATATAACATCTCTGTTCAAATGAGGCATATGTTTTACAGAATAATTCAATAACAAACTATGCATGCTTAGGTTCCAAAGTGAACAATAATGTACTATTACAAAAATATAGAGAGACTCGTTGTACACATGGATATCATACGATCGATTATTATAGAAGTATATTGAGCCTTTCAATGTTCAAATTCACTATATCTTTTGGATTTTTTTTTAGTTATGTTCTCTTTCTTGCTTTAATTCATGGGGACTTTATCTCAAGCTTTTCCCACACCCTTTTGTGTCTGAAATTTGCTTTGGGAAATCCAATAAAAGACTCAACTTTTTACTTTTTTCGTAAATGAAGGGAAAGATAATGAGCTAGCTAGCTGAACAGCTGCTTTTAGGTCATATGAATCTCTTTTTGTTACATGGTATGTCCTCAAATAATTTTCATTTCCAACCCAAAATTTGTTCGCTTTAACCAACATTGTCTCAACCAGAAGTTTATAATAATGCTGGTATACCACAATAATAATTATTAGGGGCCAAAAAAAATCATTTGTTTTAATCTCACGTTGAATGTGAATAAATTATGAAATTTTTTTAGTACAACAAGTAGGGGTGGGAATCGAACTCACAACTTCGGTTAGATATATATATCAATTATCGCTGAGTCATGATCGTGGTAGCAAATTATGAAATTAATACCCCTTAATTATATATTTTCTGTTTATAATTTATGGAGTATGCTAATTTTCTTGTCATTGAAACAAATTAACTAGGTTGTAGTGGTTGCCTTTTATGATTGTGTTGGATTTGGACACCTTTTGATGTTGGGATTTTGTGCTTTTTGTGTACTTGTCATGGTAGGATTTTAGCCCCATGATAAGAAATTAGAATCAAATCAATCAAAAATATTATTTTCTTTGACGCGGTTTAATAAGAAATTTTCTAGCGAGAAACGAATTATATCTGAAATCGGAATAGAGTTCAGATATATGACAATTTAGTATAATATCATTTTCTTATTTCTAGCTCATTATAAATATATTAACTAAAAAAAAGTGTATTAACATTATTTTTAACTAAAATCATTATAAATTAGTGTTTTGTAGTTGAGTTTTGAGCTTTTTTTTTTTAACTAAATTTTAGTTTTTTTTAGTGATCAACTGACTACTTGTTTTTTACTTAATTTTCCAACTTGGTTGTCCAACGGAATCATGATTTTAGCACTATCTTTAGAAAGTTTCAAATTTTGTCTTAGTTCAATAATAATAATAAGATGTGAGTGTGCTAATTTCGTGGAGAATATATGTCTTTAACTAATTGAGGTATATTTAGGTCGACAATAAAAAACTAATTTAATTAGCGTAGTTCAACTGTAGTTCAACTGATTAGGTACGGTACACTCTCATATTATATAGCAAATTAAATAAATCAATAAATAGAATTCAACTAACAAAACATTCGAAATTAAGCCACACATATATAAATGGCCAGGTTGAACGTATTAAAATGCTCGAAGATAGGCATAAAATTAGTCGTAACTAATCATAAATCTTCAAAAATGAATGAAAAATCAAAACATCACCATTGAAGATTTATCTCCAAATTTGAAAGGGAAAAAAAAAAAGATCACATAGCTCATAAACTTGAATCAAAACACAACATTGTGATTCATAAATGCAAAGTGGTTGGTTTGGGGAAAAATGGTACAATATTTTGCCTTAAAAGGGTGTGTGTGAATGAGGCAATAGAGCATGTGTTCCACAATAAACCCTTTGAAGTTGTGTTTCATCATTTTTGTGCTTCACCCACCATTCATTGCCCTATGTCTATGTGCACCCCACATGCTTTGCTTGCCCAAATCCATCCTCTTTCCCTTTCATATTCAATAATCTCCCACGTGCGAAAGGTACATAATATTCGATCGAAAAATTATTATGCAACGTTTGATTATAACAATTTCACAAGTTTGAGGGTAAATGATAACAATTCCGATCTATTGAAGAGAGAGTTTAAACAATTATGATGTACCCTTACAATTTGAGAGATGGTTTGTGTATAATATGTTTTTCGTTTGTCATTTTGGCCCTTTCAACTTCTGGTTAAAACTATATTTATACAATAAAAATTGTATTGGTTTTTATAATTAAAAGTATATTTATAATTGATAGTCATTGTAAAATCAATAAAATTCATTATTGAAAAATCCTGTTGTCATACTTAAGCTCCTTCGAAGAAACTCAATTCTCTTGAGTCTTCAATGTAAAGAATCTATTTTGGTGTTTGATTGGATTTTTGTTGTAAATGTGCGAAAGAAAGGATGGTAAGAATTCAAAAGATATTGATAAACGGTTAAATTCATAGCTGTTAATCCACATGTACGCTGTGAATGTTAGTTAGCCGTTTTGTCTCTTTATTTTATTAACATTGGCGTTATATCTTAAATGAGAAGTTGTATACCACAATTGAATTTTCTCCTCCTCTCATAAGAATTATCTCTTCTTGTTGTTCATGTTTTAGTTCAGAGTTAGTGTCTAGAAGTTCCGCCAGATCTGAATAGTTCGAGGTTGTTATTCTATTGAGACGATCGCAGTAGTCTTATACTAGCAACTTGTGTAGGAAAAATTATTTTCAAATCAGCACTATTAAAACGTGTTTCGACCATATTTTATTAAGTTTTGGTGTTCATAAGTTGGTCGAAATCTATAATTGTTTGTAGCCAATTAAGTTATAATCTATTTGTCAGGTTAGTTTATCATATACTAATTTTTCTTTTTTTAAATACATTTACCATCATTTACCATAGTAAGCTCTAGAAGCCAAAAAAAAAAAAAAGAACTTTTACACATTCAGCATAGCAAGATGTGTGAAAATATTGAGATAATAAGTCTAATTCTAAAATATATGACTTTTTTTCAGATAAAATCATAATTAAGACATAATATGATAAAAACGGAAGCGGATCACCATGACTCTTCCATAATGGGCCTTCCATTTGAGCCCATATTTGGACTTGGGCCATTTTATTTCTTAAACAAATAACTCATCGATTATTTTGATTTTAATCATGAATTATTATTATTTTTAGCTATTTATTTATTTGAACTTCCAAAATAAAAGTTTCTGTAACTCGGAACTACCGAATAATCTCTGATCGAGAATAAGTAGATGTCACCGTGTTGACCTATGCTCATGGATAACAATCCAATTGTTATATGTAAGGCGAAGGCAATACTTTCATGAGTGGGGCATAATTATTATTTAAATCAAAGGGGGTTTTTTTTTTCTTTTTGAATATTTGCTACTACCATCGAAATCTGCATCGATAGCCACTCCGTCCGAGCTTGCACCTAAGGTTTTTTGCAATGATTATCGGGCCCTTGTACTCATTAGGGCCTAGCAATGCTTGCTCCGACGACCATGTATATGTCACGTGCTTTGACACCATCCATTTTTTGGACTAGTTGACTCGGCCGGTGAGTGTTGGGAATTTAGTTCATTACTAAAGAACCAAATTCTCACACATTGACATGAGTCTAATGCTTCAATTTTTATGGTAAACATACCAACTTAAAGTACATTTTAAGTAGTAAAATATTTACCTTTTGATATTGAAAGTTGAAATCTCTACCTTCTATATTTGTTTTATTAAAAAAAATCCATAAGTGGACTTTGATCTTAAATTTCTCATTCATCCAAACATTATTTTTGGGTAAGTGAATACATCATTTCGCTGGTATGAGCACAAGAGACAATTAGTTCCCATGAGAAAGAATTGGAGAACATGTGCCCACAAAAATTATTCAAAATATTAAGTATGAAAGATTCATATTTGATTCTCAAATTTCCTTTTTTTTTTTCCTTAAGAATTATTACAAATAAAAGGTAGAGATAGTTCTGCATATATGTTGGTGGAGTAAATTATCACTCGTCACAATGTCAATACTAGAAAGCATCTTCTCCATGATTATCAGAATAGTCAAATGAACATTTCAAATCGGTTCAAGTTCAGGCAACTCAGCAGCAGAAATCGAGCGGAGCAACATATCACCGACATGCCGACCTTCGTTAGTTACGAGTCGATCATGAAGAGCACCTGCAAGTGCAAAGATAACAAGGATCTTCTCTGACACGGCATCATAAATTTCGGGTAATCGGAGAGACATTAGAGCGCTGTCGAAAGCTACGTCAGGAACTTGTCTCTATAAATATAGATTCTCACCTCTCACGCAAGATACATGAAACTATATTCTCTCTCGAATTTAAATCAGACAGAATACTTATTAGAGCGTTGGAGTCCTAACTCTGTTTTGCAGGTACTCGTACGTCGGTGTGCAAAGTCTGAATTTCCCGAATCTGAGTTTGATCATTTTGTGATAAACAAATGCTTTTAACCATGCTAAAATTTTTTAAATCGATCAAAGAAAAAATGCAAAAAGAATATAATTATGGCCAACTAATTTGAAAAATATTAAAAGGGAAAAAAACACACACCACACACCCTCGTGCACACAACTACCTACCTAATATTTGGTCAAGAGAAAAACACCTAGCTATACTATTTCTATTTTCTTATGTATATATAATTTTTTTAAATTAGTCCAACATAGAGTAGGTGATATCTTGACCAGCTCAATTATCCTCGTAAAATGTAAATTCTTAAAAAACTTTCATGCCAAAAAAATTTTTTAAATTAAAAAAAAGTATTTTTTTATTTCTTAAATAAAATATTATGTAAACAACATTTTCAAACAATATGAATCTCTACTTGTAGAGGTGCACCAAATCTAAAAATCAGAATACAACTATATTTAGTAATTATTAAAATTAAAATTTTTAATAATGTTAATAAAATTACAACTCTTTATTAATCTGATGTAAATTATCTCATAAAAATAAAATAAAACATGGCATCATAGTTAAATTCAAATCCCTCCCTCTATTTATTGGACTAAAAAAAATCTATTATTGTCTTGGTTAAGATATTAAGGTTAATTTTAGTATAGTACAATAATCAATGCATTTATAACCTTTTTATAGGTTGAAGATTTATTTCTTCCCACTCACATATATAAAGTTGTAATGTTATATTCTAAAAGAAGAAAAAACACCATCAAAATATTAGTAACTTTCTCGGTGAGTCAAAGGTTCAAATAACTACCTATAAATTAGTTAAATAGTGAAGCAAATGGCACTTGCTAAGTTTAATATCTTACTAATTTTCTTAGCAACAAAATATATTAGGGTCACATGATTGTCTCACGAGGTTAATTGAGATGCATGCAAATTGGTCCAAACACTGATGTATGAAAGAATAAAATAATAAGTTACGATTTTAGTCTAAATTAACTTTCAAGATTGTTTTTAATAAGTTTTTTTTTTTCAGTACAATGTAAGGGTGGGGATCGAGCTCACAACCTGTTGGTTGGAGATATATGTCAATTACCGTCGAGTTATGCTAGCTTTGGCTTGTTTTTAATAAGTTGCTAAACTTTAAACAAGGTCTCTAATAAATCCTATACTTTCATTGTTGTGTTAGGCCCCTAAAACATTCAATTTTGCGTTTAACAAGTTTCTATCTTTTTAATATTAGGTGTCTAATAGGTCATTGAATTTAAAAAGGAAAAAAAAAACAGTCTAATAGGTAAAAAAAAAAAGAATTGAAAGTTCATAAAGGCTTGCACTTTCTAAAGTTCAAGGACCTATTTTTGATATAATACTAAATTTTTTTGTTTAAATGCTATTTGGTCCACGTACTTTCAATTTTGGTTTATTTCAGTTCTTTGTACATTCAAAACGTGTCTTTTGGTATATTAAACTTTTATTCATTTTAGTACCTCTACTTTTAAAATGTCCATTTTAATCCATGTACTTTTACAAGTGGCCATTTTAGTCATTTCAATTTGTTTTTTTTTATCTCATTTCTTTCTATCACAATTTTATCAATATATTTCACTCACTAGATTTCTTAAAATATAGTCATAAAATGTGTTTTAAAATGTTGCAAATAGTGACCAAAATGGTCTATTTTCTAAAGTACACAGAACCATAACAGACGTTTTCAAAGTATTTCTAGATATTAATTCAAATAATCGAATTGATGAAACTTTTTTAATGATATTTTCAACTTCAGAGCATATATTAACCCATATATCATTTTTCGGTCATTTTCATTGTCATTACAATTCATTTGATAACTACTTTTTTCTGTATAACATGATTATTAGTTACTAGTTGGATTTATTCGAGGCATATATAATTAAGGGGGTGTTTGGTTCCCTATTTTCAAAATAGGGGATAGGGATTGTTAAGACAAATCTACGTTTCACAGTTTTATAAATCCAGTTTGCTACAGTAAATATCATTCTACTCTCATGTTGCAATACTATTCTATCATTCTACTCTCATGTTGCAATACTATTCTACCTCCGGTTTGCTATAGTATTTTATCACTATTCTCCCAATTGCTACAATATTTTATCATCAATATTTTATCTTTCATCCTTCTTCTAAAATGCATTAATCTTTAATAAAATATATTAGCTTAATAAGAAAATTAATTAATTATAATTTTAATAATAAAAAAGTAAATGAAATTGAATTAAAATTGGTAATAAATTATTAACTCATATATTGGTGTAAAAAAATTTAATCGTAACTTTATGAGTGAAAGCTAAAATTTAAATGGAATAAATTAGTCCAATCAAGTTAATTTGATAGGTTGGAACCATAATGGTAATTTAGTTCAATTTTCTTAGACTTATATATCAATTTTGACAAAAACCAACCTAACCAATTCATTTATACTTCTTATAAACTTCATGTTTTAGATGAATTATAATGATAAATTTATATGCAATAATTTAAGTAGACACTTTAGTCACACCTTGAACAATATTTTAAAAAGTTAATAACAAAACTAATTAAATATTTATTTCACACCAATTTAGATTAATAATTCTATTAAAAAAAATTTATTCACACTCGAAATATTAGTTCTTAAATAAATATTATTACATTTTTAATCATATATACATAAATAATCTAAACTATTTTATTTAAATTCAAAATGTAACTCACTGCATACCATCTGTTGATGCGTGGATTTCGGTCCTCCGGTTCTCCTCCTCGCACCTACCAAACTTGTTGATCCGGGACTAGTACCTGCAAAACTAGATGAGCTAAACCGGTGCGACTCTAGTCACACGGGCTCCGATGCTTAAGTTAGCAGGAGGATAATGTGAAATGTAGCTAGTTTTAGATGCCCTTACCTCTAAGGCTGGATCGCTACTT
>NW_019104598.1:231876-319378 GCF_001995035.1 Momordica charantia
AAGCCCAAAGTCCCATCCCATTGCAGCGACAACACCGCACAGTACACACACATCTCTGTTTTCCACCTTCTTTATCTTTTCTTCGCTCCTCCTTCAAGTTTTCGACACCCATTTTCGCAGACAACAGTCGCCGCCACTCGCCTTCTTTCTTGCTTCTCCCCTCTCAATTCTTCACTCGCTCATCTGGGTATTGTTTCTCTTACTTTTTCTAAATTCTAATCGTTCTTCTTTATCCTGTTTTCCCAATCCTCTGGGTCTCACACTGAAGTTGTGATGAGAGGCTTGAATTGAAGACACATCAAAACTGTATTGTTGTTCTTGATTTTCTTGCCCATTTCGCGGAATTAGCTCCACAGAGTCGAGAGCAATTGATGAACTATTTTCCACTTTCGGTTCTTGTATGGATTTCGGTAATTGGGTGTGCCGCCATTTTTTGTTTGGATGATGTAACTATGCAAATGGGGTTTGTTTGACGTTTTTTTATCAATTGCTCTCCGGGGTGGTTTTCTTTTTTGTTGATTTTGCTATGCTTTTGGAAATCAAAGTGCGATCATCTATCTTGTTTTTTCTAATTGTTTCTCGAGTTGTTTAGTTAATTTATGTAGATATTGATAACTTTCAGATGGATTTGAGAGATAATAGTGAAAGATGTCTTCTGACAGTGGACGCAGATGAGGGAGAGGAAGGGATAGAGGGAGGATCGTTTGAGAGTCCAGCAGGAACAGAATTAATTGAATGTGATGGAGATATTATTCTTGAGCCTTATGAGGGCATGGAATTTGAATCTGAAGATGATGCGAAGATTTTCTATGATAAGTATGCACGTCAGGTGGGATTTGTTATGCGTGTGATGTCCTGTCGTCGCTCTGAAAAAGATGGGAGGATACTTGCCCGGAGACTTGGATGCAATAAAGAGGGGTATTGTGTTAGTATCCGAGGTAAATTTGGGGCAGTTCGGAAGCCACGGCCGAGCACACGAGAAGGCTGTAAGGCAATGATTCATGTAAAGTATGATAAGTCTGGGAAATGGGTGATCACAAAATTTGTAAAGGAACATAATCATCCTCTCGTGGTTTCTCCTCGTGAAGCTCGTCAAACCATGGTGCGTGTTTCTCTTCCTCAATTTTTAACTTCAATCAAACATATCATGTTACAATTGTCAATTTACTTATGTTCACTGTTACATTTGTTCATCCCTTTATTAACAATAATTGGCTTCAGTTTTAGATTCCTTTTTCTCTGACAGTCATTTCGTTGCCTTTCACTATATAAAAAAAGACTGTATTTGTTGCGGTTGTGCTTTTTGTGTAATATGCATAGCTGTTATGGAATTGGCAATAATTGGAAATGCCTACTGCTCTGTAGAATTTAGAAACATATCTGATTCATTTATCTTTTAAATATGGATATATCTTACGATTATACAAGGAGAGCTATTTCAAGAGAATAAATTGTGGAAGTGCAGCATCTTTGCCTCTACACCCCATCAACTGTTTTGATAATGAGGACTCGTCTGTAAAAATAAAAAATCATATATATTATCTGTAGTTGTTACCTTGCTTTTAGGGAGAAGCTGCTTTCCTCTCATAAATATCTTCCATCACGCCAATTCAGTCCTAGTCCTCCTGGTGTTTCATCAACCTTTCTATTCTTTGCATCCTCCTACTAACTCACAAAATTATATTCTCTCTGTCTTTTTTTGTTTTTATTGAATTGAGCCTATATTTTACATTGTTCTTGTTTTTCTTGCTCTTTTCCGCTTGCATTTTTTTACAAATCAGGGGTGATACTCATTTGGTGTGACTTTAGAGATTACCTTTATTATTGAGTGTGGAAATTGGAGGACTGAGGACATAATATATTTTTCTGTTGTAGTTCCTATGAAGTTTACAATGACCTTGCCTAGAGTTTTGTTAGGGTTGCTTTATAGCCTCCTGGCGTTCTTGAACCATTTAGAGTTCTTTATAGCCTCCTTTGGAACGGAACTCTCGTGTGTTTGATGATAAGTCCTCTACTTTTGAAATTTTTTGTAGAAATGCGTACCGCCTCGTGGTGGTGTATCAATTATAGGAAATTCTTTTGTAACTACCACCTTTCCTCGTTTAAGAACAATTGGAAAGTGGTTGTTTAGTTTCTCTTTTGGGTGGGGTTCTCTCAACCTCAGCCCTTAGGCTGTTCCTTTGGTTTTTTGTGGAATATATTGAAGTTTCTTATCTAAAAAAACATAATGAAAGTATTGTTTCTTATCCCAAGGTTTCATTGAGATTCCTTTTTTTTTCCTGGTAAATGAAACAATTTCATGGATGAATGAAATTACAATAGTGGCCCATAGGAGGGATGTACAAAAGGAGGTGAGATATTCGCAAAGCTAAGGGAAGTACAAAGAGGATTTCCAATTGGCATGAATTTGCGAAAAAACCGTAATTACAAAAATCTATGAATAGGAGCACCACTTTGAGGCATGAAGATAGATATCCCACATATCATCTAAGATAATTCTTCTCCTATAACAGTTCTCGTATTCCTTTTCGTCCATAATTTTCATAGAAGACTTGCTACTGCATGGAACCACAAAATTCTGGCTGGTTTCATTCATATCTTGAGGAGTGTGTTAGTGTTAAACTGAGGGAATTTATATGAAAATTGAGTTTGTTGGGTTATCCCCATACTGACAGAAATTTCAATGGGTCGAAGATAACAAAGGGTGTTATTTTTTATATCTGAGGACATGATTTTTTTTTTCTCAACAAGTTTAACATAGATGCAGCAAAAATTTGCAAGAGGCAGGAAGACAAAGGGGTTTTGACACTAGGACAAATTTACTTGTTCGTGTACTTCATTGACCTGTATTCCACTGCCACCTTTTTAACCCAGAGTATCGGTTTCCAGCTTGCTTTGTGAGGAGAAACCAGACCTTTTTAATGGACGAAAATGAATAGAACACTTACATGGTTAGTTCAGTCAGGTTAATTCGATCTGTTTGTCTTAGACGTGGAATAGAAATGTGATGTTTTCTTTTTTATTTTTTGATAAGAAATTAAAAAATAATCTAAGGGCAGGGGAAGGGGAGGCGCCTCCTAGAAGAACCAATGATGGACAGTCGTCCAATAGTTACCAAAAAATTCATTTAAAGACCACAACGAGGCATTTAACTGTACACTATTACAAAAAACTGACTTGAAGAAGGGTGGTTGTGAAAAGCTCTTTGATTTCTTTTGCTCCAAAGGCTCCACAAAAGGGTTCTAGCTGCCCATTACCACAGGATTTTCGTTTTGGCTTTCAAAAGCCACCCATTAAGCACTTCCATAACCCAGTCATCAGCCCTCTTTGGAAGGCAGAGGAGTATATCCAATTCCTTCATCACAAAAACCCAACTTCAACTTTTGTAATAAAAAAGACAGTGGAGGAATAGATGGTCTAAATTTTCATCACGGCTCAAGCATAGACTGCATGTCGAAGGAGACAGCCCCCAATTTTTAGAGTTTTCTTTGGAGCCTTTCATAACTGTTTAGACTTCTGTGAGCAAGACTCCACAGAAAAAAATTGACCTTTGTAGGCCAATCACACTTCCAAATGGATTTGGTCAGCGATGTTTGAAGCTTCTGGGGGGTTTCTGTCAGTTTTAGGAAGGCTGATTTAGTAGAGGCTTCAAAATTACCTTAATTTAAGGTTTCTATATAGGATTCAAATTCCCCCACTTAAATTTGTACTGTTTTCTCAGGCATGACACCCTTTTCGACAACCAATTCATTGGCGATATTTTAGCATTTAAAGGGGGGGAATGCCTCACCTAGACTAATAGAAGTTCTTAGGATTACTTTTATGCTGATTGCTAAAATTTTTCTGTTGGTGATTGACCTACTACATTTATATTGTTGTATCATGATTGAAATCATTGATTCTGGATTTTTCCTTACAGGATGAAAAGGATAAGCAAATACAGGAACTTACTATAGAGCTGCGGAATAAGAAACGGTTATGCTCGACATACCAAGAACAGCTTGCTGCATTTATGAAAATTGTTGAAGAGCATACCGACCAACTATCGAGAAAAGTTCAAAATGTGGTTACCAACCTTAAAGAATTTGAGTCCATTGAGCAAGAACTGTTGCATCCTAGATAGCCTCGCCATTGAGTGAGTATTTGATTCCCCCAAAAACAAAATATACTTCTTCATTCTGAGTTCTTTTCACTGCATCAAAAGCATCTCTTATGTCATTTATTTACAACTAGATTCTTATGCAGCGTGGTCGGTGGCCATTGGTCGCATACGAAGAACAACGAAAACACCTCCAGTAGGCATTCTTTACCATCCCCCCACCCCACGCCAAGCTCTGAGCAAGCTATAGAAATGAACGTTGCGGTATTACTTCTGTATATCATAGGAAGCGCTAGCATGAAGTAGAAGTTTTTGCAGATGATTTTTGAACGAAGAGACGATTTTACTTACCTTGATAAATGAATCTTATTGAATAACCAATGCATTGTAGAAGTTTGGTTCATATTTCCAGAAATTTTGCTGAAATTTGCTCTGCTTTGTAATATTGTTTGCATTTGATACTGCAGTTGAACCATCCAAATCCCAGCCAAGGTGAAGAGAGAAGCTAGATCAGGATTGTTCCATTATGGTTTTATTTTTTAACAGGATTTTTCTGTTAGTGTGGAAATTTGATTATTTTCCCCTATTATTATTATTTATTTATTTATTTTGCTTTTACTTCAGGTGACTTGGGTGCATAAATTGTGACCTCTCTGTTAGTTTTGTATGACTATTATGAAGTTTCTCAGTGTTGGAATTGAATTGTAAATAAGTTGTTGAAGGAAATATCGGAGTTTTCAACGTGCCCCAAAAAATTAAATTATTAAACAAAATTATTTAACTATTTTAAAACTGCCTATAAATATGTTTTCTTAATATTACTCTCAAAAACATCCTAAATATATCCTCTACCAACAGATATAATGTAATTACGCTAACATAGCTTATAGTTAATATAAATTTTAAAAAAAATGTGACTTTTCATTTTTTTCAAGTTTAAATATTCTTTTTGTTTGTTTTAGTTTCATTACATTTTGATTTTTACACATAATTTTGAAAATGGTTGTTTTGGTCTCCCATTTTAGCTCCTTACTTTTATTTATTTTAAATTTATTTCACTCGTTAATTCACTTAAATTTTGTAAATATGGATCGAAACGATCCCTTTAAAAAATACAATGATCAAAAAGAGAAGTTAATGAATAAAAGTTGAGAGTGCAAGAACTTAAAATAAATACCTAGAATAAATAAAATTGGATGAGTTGTTAAACTAAGAAAAATGTATGTTTTTTTTAAAAGGTTTGATTTGAATATTTAACGTTGGATATTGCAATGTCTTGAAATATATTTGTCAAAAAAATATAGAATATTCAAATGATGTTATTTTCTGCCAACAATCATCTCCCGTGGCCATAGCTTCGTCTGTCACCGATCCGTCGCCGGGCTACTGCCGGAGTTAGTCCAGAAGACATCCACTCATACGATGGATTCCTTCATTTCGGGCCTTTAGGGTTCGCCGGAGTCCCGACCCTTCCCGCCGACGGTGATCCCATGCTCGCCCCGTCGATCGATACTGTTTGTGGAAGAAAGAAACTGGCGTTTGTTCTCACCTTCATTGATTAGCGCCTCCAAGTGATCACTATTCCTCATGGTTTTATTGAGCCACTTCCGTGATTGACTCGAAGATGCCCATGTTCCACAAATCCTGAGGTATATTTCACTTTAATCAGACACAAATGCATTTGCTACCTGTGGCTATAATGGAGAAATTTATCAACTTTATATCTGGCCTTTCAATTTACTCTGTATTTTCCTTCTTATTTTTTCAGGAGATTAAGATGACTCAACCATCAGTGATACTTGCAACTGCTAGCTATGATCACACTATTAGGTTTTGGGAGGCCAAAAGTGGTCGCTGTTACCGAACTATACAGTACCCAGATTCTGTTAGTTCATAAATCCTTTCCTACTGGGTTTCTGTGTGTTTCATGGTTATTCTACGTTATGTTTCTCTTTTCCGTTAGGAATTTTGGAAGAATTTTTTGTCGTATTTCGAATGTGATAAATTGGAAAGTTATCACATTATCGGAGCATTATGACATGCTTAACTGTCCTCTTTTATGTTACTTGAGCATTTTAAAAGATTGGAACAAGTCCATTCTGTCAGTTCATAAAGGTGTGGCTTTGGGAAACGCAATAATATTTGAAAGACTTCACAGTTAAGAAATTTGTTTGGATGCGTGCATGATTTTACAATATTCTTCTTGATATTGCCGTTTAAAGAGTATATATGCTTGTTTAAAGACACATGATAAGTTATCAGTTGTTGTGTAGTATAAAACTGATGCACGTCTTCAATTTGACACACACACACTAACTCTCCTCTTTAGTTAATAAGGATGAGAGAAGGGCTTAGCCATCATCTTAAGGTTGAGAGACTCTCCCTTAACGCTAAGTAAGTTGGAGATCTTAATGTAGGATATTGTATGGTGGTGAAAATGTAAATTGGGTGGTTGAGGGAGCGATACATAAGTACATGCTTCTTCCATAGGATCGTGGTTTGAAGTTTTTCGTTGAAACATTTGACATGATCGATCAGGACTTCTTGGATAGATTCTTCTTGTTAGATTAAAGTTCAAAGGCTTCAGGCCTTAATGGAGAAAGTGGATTTGGGATTGTATCAAGCGCAAACTTCTCCATCATTATCAATAGCAAATCAAGAGGCAAAATTCTGTAATAGGTATCTGTCAAGGTGGTCCTTTATCTCCTTTGCTCTTCATTATTGTTGCACATTGTTTTAGTAGGCTTTCCTCTCATGGTACTTCTAAAGGCTTAACAAAGGGATTTGGATTGAGACTTGGGAGGTGAATCTCTTTCTATCAACAATCTCCAATTCATTGATGACACTGTTCTTTTTTGCATCCTCCACATACACAGCATCAATATTTTCAATGTCATCAAGGTCTTGAAGAAGCTTCCGGCCTCAAGATCAGCTAAGGGAAGTTAGAACTCTTGGGTCTTAATTGTGATGAATACAATACCAAGGCTTTAGTTGCTGGTTGCTGCTCTCATGGTATTTGGTTTAGTTCCTACTTCGGTATCCCCCTTAATGGAAAATGGAAATCGATGAGCATCCTCCTTTAGGTTCCTGATCTCTGAGAGAACAAACAAAAACTTAAGAAATGGAGGAATGTAACTTTCTCAAAAGGTGGATGACTCACTCTTATACAAGTTACACTGTATTCAACCTCTCCACTCCCCACTATTATAGATCATTGTTTCTCATACCTCATACCCATCAAAGTAACTAGCTAGTTGTAGAAATTATTTATGGGGCCTCTTATGGGGAGAAACAAAAAAATAATTGTACCTGCCATTTGGTAATCTGGAACAAGGTCAAGCTTCCTACTGATAGAAGGTTGGGTTGAGATAATCTGGGTCGGAAATAAGCCCTTTGAAGAGTAGTTATTATAGCTAAATTTGGGTCCACCTACCATCACTCATCATGATCTCTTCTCTAGCTTAGTACACTCTTAATTCAATCAAAGGTCCATAGAAATCCCTTAAAAGAATGATAGACCTAATTTCCAATAGTATTATTAAATGTTGGAAAGGGCTCTTCTACTTATTTTTTATTTTTCTTATTAAAAAAAATATATTTTTGGATCAACAGTTGGATTGTTGATACCTCTCTCTCTGGAGCTTTTCCGAGACCTTTTCACCTTTCCTACCATAAATCCTTATCCATAAAGGATTCTCCAAATGCCTCTACAAACTCTTGGGATCTTGGTTTTGGAGAAACTTTTTGGAGGAGATGGTTTGTTTTTGGTATCCTCTCTTTTTATGGATCTTGTAGACAAGGCTCCTCTGGAGAGTTTATCCCCATACCAGGATATTTGTCATAATAAATATCCAAATAGAGTCTATTGCTTCCTGTGGGAACTTAATAATGGAAGCATCAATGCACACATAAATGAAGAGACAATTGAAAAAAACTAAGAATTTTGTTCCTTGATGAGTGGCAGTGCGCTCTCTTTTTATGGATAATGAAGTTCCTTCGGAGAGTTCCTGTACAAGGAGATTTGTCACATCAATATCAAAAGAAAATCAATTGCTTCTTATTGAAACTTAGTCATGGAAGCATCAATGCATATAATAAGGCAAGAGGCAATTGAAAAAATAGAAAGAATTTTGTTTCTTAAGCTGGAAGTTCTATGGAAATGGAAGGAAAAGAAAAAAAAAACGATGGGAGAGAGAGAGAGAGAGAAAGGACTGATACCTCATTCTCTTCATTTATAAATTGATAGTTCATCAGATTTTTGTAAAAAGAAGTCATAGCTTACATTGCTTTGCTTATATTTAGTTGCGACGCAAAGAGGTATGAAAAGGAACCCCATAAAGTTAACTTTGAGATCTTGATATGTATAATATTTATATTTTTAAGAAATATATGTACAATCACTCTTTCTAGAGTTTGTATCTTTGAACATTTTATGTTCCTTTTCATAATCAATGAAAAGTTTGTTTCTTGTTAAAAAAATGTATAATATTTATTATAATGGAAAGGAATAAATATTCGATTTTAATTTAAGAGTAAGAAGAAAGACTTTGCTTGGGCAGGGTGGTAGTTCTGCCTCAGGGCTTGGCTTAACTAACTGAAGTCTAGGTAGCAGAAGTTAGCCTTACCCCTTGGTTTTTTCTGGTAACAGTTAATTGTGAATGTTTTTTACTTCCTCATTTGTCTGATTACCATAAATAACGTGCGCAGCAAGTCAATAAACTGGAGATTACCCCAGACAAAAGATATTTGGCTGCTGCTGGTAATCCTCACATACGATTGTTCGATATCAATTCAAACAGCCCTCAACCAGTATGTGACCTGCTCATATTTCTTTAACACCTTACTGCTACTATTTAATTCTTATTCTTCTACATTTTCTAAAACATCTTTAGATGGAATCCGAGTGAAAATAAGATCTTCCCTTCATTTGCTAATGAACTTGTTTTTTCTATTTTTACCCTCAAACTCCATGGCAGATAATGAGTTATGATTCACATACTAACAATGTAATGTCAGTGGGGTTTCAATGTGATGGGAACTGGATGTATTCAGGGTCTGAGGATGGCACAGTAAAAATATGGGATTTGAGGTAAAGAAAGCATTCAAATTAACGTGTCATTATTTGCTTTTATACATATGTTTGATGTTGTCTAGGCTTGCTTTCAATTTTATCTGGACTTATTTTGTTATGCAGGGCTCCTGGCTGTCAGAGGGAATATGAAAGTCGTGCAGCAGTTAATACTGTTGTTCTACATCCAAATCAGGTCATTTATCACATCTCTACTCCTCTTTGGAGTTCAATGTTACTTAAAATCCTTTTAGTTCTGCTTACGTAATGGTAAGTTGTTTCTTATCGTTATAGTAGTAGTAATAATAATAATATTGCACAAAACAGTGCACAAGAACCTCTCTTGATTGTGATTTATTTGTTTAACTTTTTGAGCATGAGAAGGAATCTTAATTTTTCCATTTTCATTTAACCAATTCTGTCTTGCTTTCTGCCGAGAGATTAAACCGAGGAGAATTAGCTTACCTTATCATTTTGCTTTTGCATTGTTTAACCAAATTTGTGTCATTTGCAGACTGAACTGATATCTGGAGATCAAAATGGTAATATTCGTGTTTGGGATTTGACGGCAAATTCATGCAGCTGTGAATTGGTATTGCTTTGAGCATTTCGTTTGTATACTATCTTAATCAAACGTGCCTTGTATTTTGTTTGCAACTGCTTGTAGATTGTCAATGAGCTTTTAATTTTTTCTGTTCTTTGTGATTTCAGTCTCTATAAGATGAAATATTACTCAAATGAAAATAACATCTTTAGGTAAAAAGTACTTGTAACTATTTATAAATAATATTGCATAAAGATTGAGATGAAATTCCCTCAGGACAATGATAAGGAAATCCAAGGACACGGGTAAAAATCTGTAGAATAGCATTAGAGCACTTCATCACTCGTGTAAAGAAGGAAGTGGTTGAAAACCCATGGTTGGGGTTAATGGATAGCCTTTATTTAAGTGTTTGTAGTCATGATGCTTCTGAATTCGGATTGCCATCCTCAAATGGATTGGAAGAAAATGAGCTCATGAAGGAATCACTTTGGGTGGCTGTACTCAGTACTTATTATAGAAGTTCAGGATTAGTTCAGCTCCAAAGCCTAATCTCAAGTGATTGGAAAAATAAAAAGAAAAAGAAGTGCAAAAGGAGAAGTTTCCTTAAGATCGTTAAATTATGGAAGGAAATTTTTTGGGGGTGTGAAGTTTTAGAGATACAAGAGGCTGTTCAAAGATTTCAGAAGGTCAGTTCGGTGGTAAAACTTATAATATTTGAAACCTCCTAAACCGAAGTTTTGTACTTTATTTACTTGGGTAACTTTTTAAATATCAACGGTTTGTTTCTTCTAAAAACGCACAAAAGTTAATTAGTCACACTGGATTATCATGTATAAATCTCAGTAATCTAGTGTGATGCCAGGTGCCAGAAGTGGATACAGCTGTAAGATCGTTGACGGTTATGTGGGATGGGAGCCTGGTAGTTGCAGCAAATAATCACGGCACATGTTATGTCTGGCGCTTGTTACGTGGCACCCAGGTTGTACCTAAATGCAGAATGCTGATTATTGTACAGCTTACAATTCAAATAGTGTGACCCCTTTTTCTCTTTCAGACGATGACAAACTTTGAGCCACTTCATAAACTTCAAGCACACAAGGGATACATTCTCAAGTGTCTTCTTTCACCTGAGTTCTGTGAACCCCACCGGTCTTGTTCCTCTGACCTAATGCATTCTCTTTTCTTTCATTTCTTTTTGTTCAACATTATCCATGTCTTTTCTTTTATTTCTTTTTGTTCCACAACTTGGATGCTTTTGCAAATTGTAACATTCACATGGCTTCACATCTTTTAGATACCTTGCCACTGCATCTTCTGACAGCACTGTCAAAATCTGGAATGTCGATGGTTTCACATTAGAGAAAACTCTTATCGGTATCTACTTCATTTATATAATTTTGTTTCTATAGAAAATATATGTTTAATATTATACTGGATCTTACTGGCGGTTAATGAGAAGCAAGTGAAGTGCTTGATTTCACAATTCCATGTGCTTTTCAGGACATCAACGCTGGGTGTGGGACTGCGTCTTCTCAGTAGATGGTGCATATCTTATAACAGGTGATTTGTTATTGACAAATGAGGTCTCAGTAGGCTCTATTTTTCTTCTAAATTGCTTTGAGAGCTCTGATCTCTTTTGACTGCATTTCTAGATAATGTAGATTCAAACCAAAGTTGTTATTTTTCTAACACATTAGTTATACTACCTGGTTTTTAACCTTAAATGTTATACGGTTGTCCTATGCCAATATCCAAAAACTGATTTGGATATTCACAATTGTAAAGAAAAAGAAACAATAATCTCAAGAATTGTGATTAGAATGAACTAACATATTTTTTTGTATCCATGAGTTTCCGGATTAGCTTGTGCACACCTTGGCTAATTTCATTATCCTATCAAACCTTTTGAGGCATTTTTCTAAAATTTTGTTGAATACATTAAGCCTTACATATATACGGTGTGCAAATAAAACCTGAGATGCTTTGTGAATGCAGCTTCATCTGACACTACCGCAAGACTCTGGTCCATGTCAACTGGAAAAGAGATGAAGGTTTATCAAGGTCATCACAAAGCAACTATCTGCTGTGCCCTTCATGATGGAGCTGAACCATCATCGGGTTGAAACGGGAGCGTTGAAACGGGAGCGACGTTTATAATGTGCGGTATGCAGTCACTTCTTTGTCCATCCTTTTGTAAATTATAGAGATTTTTGGTTGAAACTCCCAGGAGGTAATATTTATTTAAGAAACCAAGTAATATATTCTCAGGCAATAGTGTTGAATAATTTGTCAAATCTCAACTATGTTTTGATCAGTGTAAGACTTGCCAATTTTAAATTCCTAAAAATTTCTACCTTCGATAATTTGAACCAACTTCCACTTCAACTGAATAATCAGACGCAGATTGCGCATAGGGGTGTCCATGGGACCATTCCAAAGTCATAATGTTTCAAAACGAGTACACAAGAATTTAGTTGGTTTTCTAATGAAGATATGATTTAGATCATCGAAACATTTGGATATTGATGCATTAGTTAAGGTTTCCTTATTTGCTGTATATTTAAATTTTCACTCCCGTAATTGTAATTTTATGTTCTAAAAAAAAGGACGAAAAAGATGAAAGGCACGTGCAATTTTTACTTATTTTCCATTTGGGTTTTGGAAAAGAAGCCTAAGGCCATTGGTAGGAGATTTTGAAGTTGCACAAGAAATTAATTGTTTCCAAAATATGACAAGTTTATATACAAGTGTTAGAGGTTCAAATTTAAGAATTTTCAATTATGTTCAAAATTTAGTATGATTTTAAGTAGCTCAATATTTAATATGGTATCTTTAACAAATTTTAATTAATATGACAATATAATAATTGATGAAATACAATGTAACAAACATATAGTCAGAGGAAATAGAAAACTAGATATAAATGAACCACCAAATTGTTCAGAATTCAAACGGACCATTTTCCTTTTTATATTAAAAAACTAAACCAAATAATAAATATACTTTAAACAAACTAATTTCAGCTAACTAGTTAAGACATCTATCTCCGATTAAAATATCTGACGGGTAGTGGCGTAGTGGATATGTTGCTAAATAAGAATACATCCTCCTCAGCGCATAGCAAAGACTTTCTCCCCAATTCAAGGACGCATAGCAAAGACTTTCTTCCCAATTCAAGGACGAGTCCCACTTGATTATAGTGTTGGGAGGTCATCAATACCCTTGATTATAGGAATCTAGTAGACAAAACCACACACATCGATCCCGAGTTATCAAAAAACAATCATAATAAAGATCTATTAATATGACCATTAATGAGAAAACATTTATTTATAAATTTAAGTAGAACATCATCCATATAAAATTAAAAATGTCATTACTAATATAACAAATCTTGACTAAAATAATAACAAATCTAGCTCAAGTTAAGCACATATGACATAATCATCTCTATCGATGATCAACACCCTTACTACATTTACAAATAAGACAATTACAATTTCTCAAATTAAATTCCATCAATTCTTTTAACTACAAAATTAAATTTAGCAAATAAAGATCTCAAATGAGCCATTCCAGGTGAAAATGAAAGCTCATATCAAGAAATTCACGTAGACAACGGAATCCAATACAAATGGATTAGATTGTTGTCATTGATCAACACAATATGCTTAAATATTTCTAGTAGTCTTTTTACATGGCTCCATTGTTCAAATATTTCTCAACAGGACAAAATTTCTGAGCCATTTTTGGGCTTGTTAATAATCTTGCACACGTGTTTCTATATGTAAACACAATATAAGTGATACAATGGTAAGCTAATGATACAAAATCTTATAGCATCCAAAATTTACATCCGCAGAACTCGCTCTCTTCTAATGCCAAAACTAATTAAATGATTCAAAACTCAAGAATATGAGGCCAAGAATTACCACTCATCAGACTTCGATTTTCTGCATCAAATCAAAGCTACCGGTACCCATCTTTGCTGGCAAACCCAGACAAATTCTAGCAGATGGAGTTTCCAAGTTGTCTATCTCCCCATGAAATGCAGCTTGAACAATGAACTTCGAAGCTGTCTCAAATGTCATTCTACTGAAAGGAGATATCGACTCGGCTATGCCTCCTAGTCGACTCATCGGTCGGTAACCGCCAGAATGAGTCATATAATCAGCAACGAGAGTTAGGTGTCGAATATTGACAGATATCCCATATGAACTGAAGATATTTTGTATCTCTCTCATTACGGTTTCCCTAGCAGCTTCCACTCCGTATGTTTCTAGCATGGCATGGATGTCATTGGAATATATATATCGAACATCGAGCTCGTCTTGTAACTCCCAGAGCATCCGAAAGTCGACTCCAGTGGTCTGTACTGCAGGAATCTTTTCCTTCTCTTCTAGTTTCATTTTCTTTCTTTCCTTGACATTATTCCCATGGTATATTACCTGACCTTCCTTGCAGGTGATTTGTTGACAGCGGATAATTTTGCCAGAGCTTTGGATAGACACCTTCTGGGCCGTTTTTTGAGCAACCTGAGAGCAAGAAAGAAAGTTTATTAAATGAAGGCAATGGTGAAAGGAAACTTGAGAAATAAAAAATCACAATATATTATGAGAAACAGAGATTACATTTACACCAACAATTTTCCAACTTTTGGATGAGCAAAAAGGATTACATCCACCCATCAGCATCATTACGATATCTTTTGTAAAAGTCTTAACAAGTTAAGAGGAACGAGCCAGGAGAAACCCAACCCATTCATTTTTGGGACCGTAGGGCAGAAGGCAATCCCCAAGAGATTAGGATAGGAAGTTGGAACCAAACCATTTTGGATTCACCCAAGAACTTGGGTCATCTAATATCTCTCCACAAAGTGTGATAGCCGCTAAGGCATAAGACTGGATTGGTTTTTCTTTAGACTAGTGTTTTAAGGAGCATAAGGCTCAACTTCAAAGGAGGATCGAGAAGGCATAATTCTTACTGAGAACGTAATCAAAAGGTTCAAGGAAAGATGTTCAACAAAAATGGGGGAGGGCATAAAAGCTCTCAAAGGCATCAAGATTCAAGTGAGGGAATCAACCTTCATCCAAGTCCATTGCTTTTGTCCAAGTTGTTATTTTTGTTGGATAGATTGAATAGAGAAGTCTCAGTTTTTTTATATCCCTTATCTTTCTTCATAGTTAGCTATTACGGACCACACAGAATAGAATAAAATAATAAAGGAAAAAGAAGTGTCAACAAAAAAACCATACATATTAAACTGATATAACAGAGCACCTTCTACTATTAGACCAGTGCTGCAGCAAACATGAACTCAACATTCCGAAATTGAAAATACATAGTTTACTACAGCAAGGAACAAACAGACCAGATCCAGATGAAAAGAGAACGAATGTGAGGAAGTACCTGGGTCAGTAAAATATGAGGTTCATTGGCAAACTTAAAATGAACCTCAAAGTGATTTCCTTTGGCTGCAACAAAAATTGCTCTATCATAGTCCTTCCTAGAGAATTCTAATTTAGCTCTCTTCTTCTTTTTGTTTGCTGTTTTGGGTGTTTTCCCTTTCAAATTGGACTTCGAGACATCTGTTATCTCAGTTTGATTCTCAGATGTACTGTCTTTAGCGATATCCATGATATCATCATTGGTGATTTCAACTTCATCACCTTGATCAACTTCACTTTCAAATCCTGCTGATGGTGCTTTGGCATTAAGCTCCTCATCTGAATCATCTTCATAATCCATCTCATCCGTTGCTCGCAGTTTTTGCTTTTTCATATCAAAACCAAGATCTTCAGCAGCATCCACGTCATTACCAACATTATCATCATCATCATTTTCTTCATGTTGTGAACTACTAACTTCATCTCTTTCACTCGAGCCCTGTGATTGTGAATCGGGCACAAAATTTTTTATACCGTTAATTCGGGATAGCAAGATCATTTCATTTTGGATTGAATCTTCCAACTCCCTAACAAACACAAATTCCAAAATTTCTTCCAAATCTTCTGAAGATACATGACCATGCTGTGGATTATTCTCAAGTGGGTAAAATTTTATTTCAAGCTTATAAATACTGCATATCTCCCGCTTCCGTACAGAAAATGGCACGACAGTTACTTCCATACTCTCTATTATGTCAGCTACTGTAATCTTCTTCAACTTATTAGCAAGACACTTTGCATAATCCCTGTCATATAACGAAGTAAGTAATCCTGCTTCACTATAATATCTGGCATGTAATAATGTAGGAAGCAACACGGATACAAAATCCTAAAGAAGAAAGGTTGCCAGCAAATACGGAGCTTGACTATAATATCTGGCATGTAATAATGCATGCTTGACTATAATATCTGGCAGGTAATAATGCATGCTTGACTATTCAACAAAAATACAGATGCTTCAAATATGGAGAAGAATGATAATAAACAAATCCAGAAATACAGCATCGTCCAGACGCTCGGTTCATGAGAGTATGAGAAACAAAAATTGTTAGAACAATCAAGATTCTAGGAATGAGCCGCCAATCTTAAACATGCGAAATTTGATAGTATGCTTCACAGTAGGGTGATTTCAGACACTTGTCCGACAGTCAATCATTAATCCATTTATTGGTGCTCTACATTATAATTTCAACTTTATTATACTCCAGGATGAAAATATCAATGTCAATATCGATAACTTAAATTTAGGGGTATATCGACACATATTTGGATATTGATGGATACTCCAGAAAAAAATCACGGATCACGGAAATTAAAATGTTGTGAATTTCTTAATAAAACTTTTAAAAAAGCTTATTAAAGTCATAAACTATCATTTTATGCATATGTATCATTAACACACATCAATATAAGAATAGATGGTAAAGTAATGAATGTCAATAAATCAACAAAATTTTGATTAATTCATTGATAAATAAACAATGTCAGTTCATATAAATACACCGTTCTTTTACAATTGGGAGTCGAAGCTTTGCTTCCCAATACCCCGGGGCACCCGCACCCACCCCAACCTGAGAGACATCAAGGGTTTTTGGTATTAAGCTCACCAGATGGTGCGAACTTGAGACCTCTAAACCAATATGACCATGAGACCCCAAGCCCTCGTCAACTGGACTGCCCTTTGGAGCTCATTACACCATTTAACAACTTAACAACAATAAGATGTGTTTTTTGGATTATAGACAATGATTAATATGCTACTGATAAATACATAAGAAATACAAAGAAGGAGAGGTCGAGACAATGATTTTTAATGTAATTTGTGTATTATTTTTTTTATCTATGGATCCAGGTCATCTTGCACGTACCTCGATTAATCTCACGGGACAACCGTCTGATCCTACCACATTTGGTTGCCAAGGTAACTCATAGGATATTAAATCTCAGGTAGGCGACCACCATAGTCTGAAGTCATTCCCTTAAGCCCTTTAATATTTGCATGGACCCTTATTGACCATTAGGTCAAGGTTGTAATTTATGTATGAATTTGTGACCCTAAATTCTTGGCCTAACCCAAAAACTCATGGTGGAACTTTCTAAAGTGATAAGAACTAAAATACCCGTTGGTAGTGAGTAGAGACGAAATGATGATTAGTAAAATACCATGGATATCAGCATTATATCGCGGATATCGGTAAAATATCAAAAAATATCGACAAAATATTGGCAGAACTGTAAAAACAACTCTCCCCCTGTTATCGTTGTCGGACCCATGATTTTAGCGACATATTGCCTATATTATGGTCAATATCGGTGATACTTTTATCCCTGATTATACTATTTATCTGCATAGATTAATAGACACACATTTGACTTAACTAAGAAAATGACCTGCAAGAATTTGTTAACTTGTGCCTGCAAAATTCACATAAAATGCAATCTATAAAGTTCCCTTCGCCATAAAATGCAATCTATAAAGTTCCTTTCGCCGTGGTTCGATAAGTTTCAAAGATTCCCTAGGCTATCTTTTATCAAAAAATAAATAGAAACAGCATAAAAGAATATTGATGTGATTTTTGGCGAAGTCACCATGTAAAATGTACACTGGTAATAAAAAGATCAGACAAATATTTAAGTCTGTCTCTAGAGAAGAATCAAGAAACACTGATTTTAACTTACATTGAGTAGCCATCTCGTAATGGACATGTCATAATTGGTGTCTTGATATCATGTGAAGCCGTCATCAAGATCTCTTGAAGGCGTGGGATTCCAAGTGTCACATTCATCTCACCACGCCCAGCATGATGGAACGTGTTCAACCTAAGATACATATTTCATTTCAATAGCAAAAGAGAATGATAGTGAAATCAGCCACTATATACCATCTAATGGGACTAAAACTTTCATTGAAATGGCACATAAATGGGACATTGACATAACTTAACATATTTAAATAGCACATAAATGGGACATTGACATTGGTGAACATAGTATCTATCATATACTACTTCATGTCAGATTGCCAACTTTATCCTTCTCATGACACTCGCTGAATGTTATATTGTTGAAGCATAGTTAGAGAATGATATCTTATAGAAGGAACTGCAGAGTGTTGCTGTTATTTATAAAATTTATAGTATAGGAGAAGATTCTTGTAGTAGGGTGATTTTACAGAAAATTCTTAGTATTATATTGAATGAAACATTTTCTAACTGTCCCTGTCACAGTAACATGTTTTTGAAATCAAAGTTTTATTTCCTACAAAATAAAATGATAACATGTTTTAATGTCCTAGAATGCATATCCAGTAGAGCTTTATTCTTCCCTATTACAGAAAGTATCTACACTAATTAAGATGACATTATTATTTCCTATTAAGAATTTCTTTAAACAATTCTTATTCAAATAAAAATAACATGATTAGATGTCTCAAAAGGAGGGGGGACTCTTACGTCATCTGTGTTGATGGCTCTCCGATAGACTGAGCAGCAAGTACGCCAACTGGTTCTCCAGGCTGTGCAAGACTTGACAGGTACTTATTCTCCAACAGCCTGAAAAAGTCATCTTTTTGTACCAGACCAGGAGCCTTGTCCTTCGAGAAGGAATTATATATGACCTCTGCTTTCTCTTGAAGAGCTGAAGGCAACTCATTGATATATATATTATACTTGCCAAGCTGATGATGACTTTTTTGGTATAGCATATCTCGGTTCTAAAACAAAAATAGCTATGATGTAAACATTTAGAGAAAACGAGCAAACAAAAAATAAAAAGCTCTATCAAGCATCCAGATTTGTGAAGCTTAAAGTTCTTACAGCTACAAGTGCTTCAAATTTTGTAATAAATGCTGTTTTATGGACATCTATGCCATCCTCGCCATATTGAAATTGAATAATGGAGCCATCAGCATCACGAACAGTGTGATCGTAACAAATTTTTAGAGACTCCATATTCTTTATTAGGCATCTTTGAAGATATCCACTACGAGATGTCTTGACTGCTGTATCAACCAACCTATGAGAGAGAAGACTCACAGTTCATATATCAATAGGATGTCAATAAAATACTAATCATATTTTTATAGTAGCTAATAATTATTGAATGTTGCTCTTTAACTAAAAAACGATCTATCAAAAGCTATAAGCAAAAAACAGGAACAGATACCATAAATCGAGTGTTATATGGCAAATCTAGAGTTTTAAGAATTTTATGCAACCAGTTTTATTTGTTTGATATAGTCTATAAAAAAAAATTCATAAGTTTGATATGAGTTAGGATCAACTTAGATAGGAGGGGATTTTTCAAGCCTACTAGGTATAGGGATCCCTCTTCCCTCTGGCCTTTTAGGCTGTAACCCTTCTTTTTGATAATTTATTTTTAGTTTCTCGTCAGAAAATAATGTCAATTTTTGATCAGAAATGATGATCTGAAACCCAAACTTAACTTTAAATTTTCAACTATCTAGAACAGTATGTAGTGTGGATACATGATGCAAAAGCAATTAAACTTTTGAGAAGAAAAACCAAGTCCTATTGATGCTAAATCACACAAAGTATAGAAGTTTAGTTTACCCTTCACGGCCAGCCATGCAATGGAAGTAATATTCTTGAGGTCGAAGACCAGTAAGAAAGCGATCAACAATAAACCCTCCAGCTCGTGATGCCCAATCCCAAGACGGAAAGCAGGGTAAGGTCTTTCCTGAGACCATTCTGGGAACTCGCTTGCCTTCTAACTGCTGCTGGCCTAAATGTGAAGATATTTGTTGAAAATTAGCCTGTTCAAAGCACCACATATTAGGAAAAACAGAAGAATCTAAAAGAAGAGCAAAATTGTGATTGAGCGTTTATTTAAATTTCAACACTTGAATGTAACAAAAAAAAAATTTAAAGCATTTAAATGCGTCAACAGGTCACTACAAGTTAGGAAAGATGGTCAATTATGTTGAAAAGGATGGAATCCCTAGACAGTAGTTTTGGAAATATTTTTGTATTCATTTGTTTGAACTTTCTTCTTTTTGTATTCTTTATTGCTGCATTTCACTTTCTAAGGTGCAACAAATACCATCACCTTCGATTTTATTATGTTCAGGGAGATAATAACTAATAACTTCTTTCTTGCATAAGATAACCATTCAAAAGAAAGGAGCAAAAATTAAACTCAAGCCTAGGATTTGAACTATCTAATATTACTCGACAAACAGTTTAATAGAAAAAAGATAGCATTTACAAAGACGTAGCATCCTATTTATACTTTTATAGAAGCTTCTAATTAACTAGCAAACCATTATACCAATTCTTCTAGAAAAAGAATACTAACAACATCAACTACACCAACTAATTAACTACTACACTAACTACTAGAAAGTAAATACTCAGCAAACAATTGAACTCTAAATATCGATCGCAGAGGAAATAACATCAAAGGAATTCAAACACATGACTACTGGTTCTAATAGCATATTAAACTACGAAATCCAAAAGTTTAAGCTAATAACTTAGAGCATATTTAATTTTATATTCTAAAAAATGCCATACGTAGATAAGATCCCAACAAAGATTTGAACTTTGAAATAAGAGATCTAAGATTATTATTCATCTTTTTAACCACTGCACTAACTAATAGAGGTTATTTGATCAATAAAGGCTTACTCCATTTAAAGCAAAAGGGAAAGAAGTTAAAATAGGAAAGGAGGTAGAAAGATATAACAACTGAGGGTGAAGCATTGTGTCGGCTGCAAATGCTTAGATACTCAGAATTGCAAGGAAACCTACCGTACCACCTTTAGCCCCAGATGTCGTCATCAGAGAAATGCAGTTCTTTACTGACGGTTTTAGTAAGCCCTCAGACAGCAAATCTTTGAGGACCTTAGAGTTTCCCGTCCTTTCATTAAGTTGGCTGGTCATTTTTCTATCCAATGATGTTAATGCAGGTTCTCCATTATCACAAATAGTTTTTTCAATATTCAATTGCAGTGTCATTGGGTCTGCATATCAAAAAAATCAAGTCCCAAATCAATCAGAGTAAAAAAGTCCAAAGGCAAAGCAAATAGATTACCACACCTACAGCTATAATAAAGATATTTGTGTAGCAGGCTGAATAATAGAAAGTGTAATGAGATGCAATCTTCAGGCCACAAGTCTCCATGGAAGATATAGCTTAACGTCTTCAAAAAATATAATTAACTAGGAAGAGCTAAATGCCCATTTATATTTGCCTTTTCAAATCATTTTCATGCTATTTATCCACATCAATTATTTTTCCTTGAAGGTTCATAATAAGTAGTTCTCAAACACTTGCAACATTTTAATCAGTGTGCATGAATTATAATTACAAATAAAATGATGCACATGAAACAAGATGTTTCCTCCCTGGCATCAAGAAGTCACCAAGAGAAAGTAATTTACCTAATTAATGTGTCAAGTTCTAGTATCGATCCTAAGCAAGTGGTTTACTCTCTAGAGTTTTTGAACTAAGCAAGTGGCCTAGAATTACAATAACTTGATAAGTGGTTTGAGATTTAAGATTTTTTTTTTTTTAACAAGAAACATAATTCATGATTAAATATTTATCGAATATTCTAGTATCGAGCCAAAGCAAGTGGCTTAATATTTCTACTAAATGCAACACAAAAATCTAATGACAAAAAACAAAATGAATTTTTGTGAACTTTCAAGTACTAAAGCATAACATTTCAAAGTATACAAACCAAAGCAGAAAAGTACACACATTTTTTTAACAAGATACAAAATCCTCATCGAAGAAATGAAAAGATACAACAAACGTTCATGGAGATACAAGCTCCGAAAAGAAGTGAAATTTTGAAAAGGAAAAATAAATAAAAAACAAAGTTGTAGAAATAATACAAATGTTTCATGCCCAAGGCCTTGAAAAACATATATAAAAGTACGGACAATCCAAACAAGAACTAAGAAAAATAACTCCATGACTTATTCGAAGACAGAAAAGAAAAAGTCCTCCCAAAACAACCCACTGAACAACTTTCAAAGAAAACCACAAAAATCACTAGGAAATCAGACTGAGGAGAGGAAAACCACCAACTCTAAAAAGTACCAAACAATATCTACAAGAGATCCATTGCTAATACTTACTTATTAATTACTATAACTTTATGCATCGAGAACTAGAGGCCAAGACGAAAATACCTAATTTTTCGCCATCCTTGACCTTAAGAAATCCCAGATGCACCTGTTCACCGATTTTCTCGCAGATTTGGAGTTGCTCCTCCCTTTCCTTGTCCATACATTCCAACAGCAAAAGATCGTCTACTCCACATGTGAACCCATGCATCTAAGTAATGAAAGATGAATGTTCAAGTATTACCAATGCCAACTCGTAACATGAGTTACTAACTATAATATGTTATTCTATATTAATGAGATTATGTTTGAACTAGTGCACCATCACCTGAAGAAAAACGGTGAACAAACGACTCATTACAGAAAGCAACAGGCCAGCTGTATTTGAACCGTAAAGCTCATGCACTGTATGCACTAAGCCATAGTCACCAAATTGAGCCTTATCTATGACACCTCGCACCAATTCATTTTTAAATATCAGTAAGCTATCATCATCCAAATGCTCTGCCTTCAATTTATCAAGCTTTGAGTACTCCTTTTTCTTTGAATTCCCTTCATCAGGAACTTCACTTTTTCCCAACCTATTTTCATTCCAAGTTCTCTTTCTCTTTGATTTATCACCATCAACCACCTTGACTTTGGAAGAATTATTCCCCGTATGTCTGCACTTAAAAAAACCACGTGGAATTTTAACATCTTTTTCCACACAAAATGGTGGGGAGCCTCTAGTGATGTGCTCCAATAAGGCTGTAACAACCTGTAAACCAAAAGAAAACAAAAATGAAGACACCATCAGAAATCAACCATGGCAACAAGTGAACTAGTTGGGAAACAACCAACTTATATTCAATCCAGGAGCAACGCTGAGAAAAGGCAAAATCAAACATCAATAGTTTTCTAATCTCAACCATTTTAAACACCTTGAGTGATGCAGATTATTAGACACTTCATCGTTAACATTGCTTACTCAAGTTCAAGCGACACAGAAAACATCTTAACAAAATCCTCTAAATTACTAAAGTAGCATACACCCATTAACTCCTAAGTCCTAATCATTTGGCTCATTTTCTTTTGCATGTCTCGATGCAACATTAACGTGCATATATCTTATTTGCTAGCAAATTTCTAAGTTCTAACAACCTGTTTCCCTGTCCAAAGAGGCTCTGGTTTCCATATAGCAGGAAGAACAGGTAGCATCTCAGCTTCAAAGTCTAAAGTGAAAACCTTCTGCCCAGGTTTCTCTGAAGAAGCACATGGTCTTGATGTTGAAATGCCAGAACTATACAGAAGCTGGCTAAATTCATCAAAATTTAAAAAAGTATCCTTCTTCGTGAGAAGTACAGCACTTATAATGTGATCCTGAAGAATACATAAAAAATTAGGTGGTTAATCACCGACCTATATCAGTAACATCAGAAAATTTATGAAGTAAAAAGCTCAGGGTTTTGACAGAAATTTACTTGTGAAATAGAGTGGTACCTGAATTAAGGCTCTGATGGGTTCACCACTGGTAGGTTTTACATATTGGTTGTTTGCATTCACAATGTTGTAAGCTTCAGCACGAGAAATTTCATCTTGTGGAAAGTGAACATTCATTTCATCACCATCAAAATCAGCATTATACGTACTGTAATTAGAGGACAATAAATTTTCAATGCCACATGCCACATGCTCTCATCGAAAATATCACAAAATGTTTTACAATTATATGCAAATTATACACACTGGTACCTGCAATTTGCATAGTGCATTCGAATAGTTTTCTCTCCCTTCAAGACACGAACAACATGAGCCATTATACTAGGTTTGTGAAGTGTAGGCTGTAAAAAAAGAGAGAAAGAGCCAAAAACATGAAGAAATGGGGTATAAATAGACATCCCAATGTTAGAACTAAAATGCAAGTGAATTCTAAAAGCCAGTTTACACCATCTTTATTTTATGTAGATCATCATTGAAAAGCATGAGTGCAAAGGACTATAGAATGCACGAAAGAATATCATACCAAGCCTCTAAAATATTTCCAATCCAATTGTATAAAATGACATATAGGCCTATAATCTGCAACATCAAATACTCATGATGAAGCCATCTACCCAGTAAAATTATAGTATGGTATTCACATCATAAACAACTTTTATGCACTTCAAAATGTTCAGTACGTGCAATCCATTTAATGGATAGTTTTCATAAATAATTAAATCTTTATCGTACAAGATTTTTTTCCTTAAGAACTATGACATCAGCTTCCACCACTAATCCATATGCGTACAACATGTGCCTGTCTTATAGTTACATCTAGGAATCCCTTTATTAAAGCTTTTCAACCAAAATCGGCATTTAATCCAGCCCTACATCTCAACCACTAGGGTATCTTTCCAGGCTCATTGTAGAAGGTATATCAACACACAATAGGGGTGTCCATGGTTCGATTAGGCTTGATTTTGGGGCCGGACCAAAAGCAAACCAAATTAAAAAAAACAAAAAAAAAAAAGAAAAGCAAAACCCTACCGAACCTCAAATATTGTGTAGACCACACTGAAGCAAACTGCAAACCAACATTTCGATCGATTTGGTTTGGCAGTTTAGCGGGCAAGGTCTGCTTGCCATTGGCCTGTTTTCATTATACCAAATCTATAATGCTAATGTTAAAGTTAACATTCATTCTGGAAGCAATTATAACAGTAATGACAAAAAAAATAGCATACATGTAAAAGAATTGTGTCAAATGACACCAAAATTTACCTGTCGATTCACAAGAACGATATCTCCATCTTGCAAATGCCGATTCACAATTTTCCCTTCAAATTCATAATCGCCGCTTCCTTGATCCACAACCACACCGCGAGAGGATGGTAATTTCCTCGAGATTGAAATGCGTGATTTCCGGCTTGGCTTCAAGTTCAACTTCACGGTAGCTAACTTATCAATGTAGTGTGTGGCTCCTGGATGGGTTTCCGGACCATTGATTATAGCATTTCGTAACTTTTGAACATTCCAAGCAGTCACTCTCTGGAAAAAAGTAACAATGCAAATGAACAAAATAAAACATGATCAGTTTTATAGCAAAAACATGTAAATAAGACCCCCCCCCCAACACACACAAAAAAAAAGGGCAATACCACCAGACATGCTATCAATAACCTGCTTAAGCACATGCACCATTTTGCATTTTTTCTTAACAAGAAACAAATTTTTCATTGATGAAATGAAAATGAACAAAAAATTTTCAAGGATACAAACTCTCAAAAGAGTGAAAATAAAATAAGAAAGAAGGCAAGCATAACTAAGGAAGCTAGATACAAAACTACTCCGACCAAATAAAAGAATCCCAGTTGTTAAAGATAAGAGGGCGAATAATGGAAAAAAGAATCAGCAAGAGAACACCAATGAAAGGGTCTTGAACTTTGTTGTTGTAAAAGAGAACACCAACAAAACTACTCAGGCAAACTAAACGTTTATAAAAAAGACACCCTAAATGCAAGGGTTGTTTAAAAAAAAAATCACATAGGCTCTAAGGGGTAGGGGCAAGGGCTTTGTGCCTTGAAGCTTTTCAGAGAGGCACGCGTTGATTTCACCTCACCTTTGCACAAAAAGTGCGCCCAACGCCTAGGCACACGTCCCGGAGCTTTTAAATCACTGGAATGATGTGCAAAAGAAACTAGGCGCCTATAAATACCTCAAATAGAAAATTTCTAGATAGGGATTCTAGAGTATAGCTGATCAAAAAACAATAACTGCAGCTTCTATGTCCTGCTCATTCAACAAGGGCACCCGTTAGAGTCTGATAACTCAATGATCATGGCCTTCTTTTTTCGAGCAACTAGACAGCGATGAAAGAACTTAGAATTCTCATCTTCTTCCTTCAGCCAATGAACTTTGCATTTCTGAATCAAGATGTGCTCTTCCTCGATGAAAATATTAAGTAATCTGTGTTATGAAAATATTAAGTAATTTGTTTTGAAGAGAAACACGAAGAGACCTTTCATCATTTGATATACCAAGACATTCTTCTTTCGCGTCTAAATTGGAAATGCAAATATTCTTCTTAAGCACATGCACCGTTGAAATGCAATAGTAGGCTAGACAAACAAAATTAAGACAATCAAGGCAAAATAGTTCAATGAGGTAATGGATTTTTTGGCTAGTTTGTCCTTGTTTTATCCAACTAATCTACTCTTGAGCCACGTACTACCACATCATGTCAAATCACCACTCATCTATCCAATCAAGCTCATATTTTAAAAGGAAAACCAATACATAGCATATTCAAATTTAGAAGATAATAAATATCACTACAAGTAGAATGCTTATTTAGAATAGGTTACCTCTGGATAGCTTAATCTCAAAGCAAAATAAGGGGGAATTCCAATTTCGTTAACTGCTAAGTAGGGATCCGGTGAAATGACAGATCGGCATGCAAAGTTAACCCTCTTTCCCATCATCTTTTGACGAAACATGCCTTCCTTCTTCTCCAATAACTGACATATTCCCACAGAAATATCTTTTTGACCTGAACCAGCCATCAAGAAAGCATGGCCACCATTCAATATGCAGATACTTGACTTGTGTATACATTGGTGACAGTACTAGACTACCAGTAATAGTAACATGATACTAATAGATTAAAATTAATATTAGAAAAACTCCTTTTTGAGTTCGTATCCTTCCAACATTTTGTTCCTTTTCATTAATCAATTAAAAATAATAATATAAATAAAAGTGGAAAGGTGTGGAAAAACTGCAATTTGAACAATGAGATAATTTTGGACCAAGGTGAGGCAGATCTTTTCAATTACTGGCACAAATACCAGATAACCTGTGCATAACTTTATTTCAGCATGGGTGGAATTTTATTAGGACATCTTACAGTAAAAAAGCCCTAAATAAGAATATAAGAAGGCTCCCTAACTGGAAATTTGAAAATAAAAAAAAAACAAAAGAAAAAAGAAGGTAATGAAGAAAATCGATTGAAACAAGCCAGCAAGACAAATTGAAACAAAATCAAGTCCCCAACTTCAGTACTCTCCCTTCCTGACATTTAAAATTTTAGTAATTTATTTCATTCAAGTATCCCCAGCAAGTAGGATGCACGCCAGAACCAAAAAAAATAAACTAATAAACAAACCAAATCAAGTTTTTCAAATTAATTTCTGGTTCTATTTTTTATGAAATTAAACCGACTAGTGCATATTGCTCAAACCAATTAAACCAACTTGATTTGGTTTGTTTATTTCATATTTTTTATAATAATAAACAAACCAAATCAAGTTGGTTTAATTGGTTTGAGCAATATGCACTAGTCGGTTTAATTTCATAAAAAATAGAACCAGAAATTAATTTGTCAGTTTCAATTGGTTCAGTTTGACTTTGGGGGATTTGGTGATTGGTTTTGTCATTTGTCTGATAGTCTGATTCGGTTTTAGAAAGAATAGTTTTGCCATCGTTTTTTTCTCAAACTGATAGGTCAAGTTCAGCATCGGTTTTAGCCAATAAATAAATAAATAATCAAGTTGAACCAACACGCTTACAAACCCTACCAGCAAGAGTAAATCCATATAAAGTTAAACTTAGCCCTGTTCTCAAGGGTTGCCATATTACAGATATGAAAGAAAGGCTTTGGCCATTTGAAAACCTAGATTTGGATCTCTGTTAGAAATGTTAATTTCTCGATCTTCGTAAACGGGAGAGTCGGAGACCAAGGGGTAACTGGTAAGATTCTGGCTTCTAGGGGTCTGAGGCAAGAGGACACTTTGTCCCCTTTTCTCTTCATCCTTGTGACAGACATTGTTAGCAAGTTAGTCTCTACTAGAGTTAAGAATGAGAGTTGGAAGGATTCCTTGCGGGGAGAGAGAGTATTTGCTTGTCACATTTACTGTTTGTGGATGACACTCTTCCTTTGCTCAGGAAAGAAAAGTTCCTTTATTAAGTTGATACGTCTCTGCTTGTTAATTGAAGTGATTTTGGGGCTCAGGATTAATAGAGATAAGAGTTCTAATAGTGAGCAATCCAAACTCACCTCTTGGGCTTCCCTGACCGGGCGTGAGATACAAGATTTCCCTTCCCCTTAGGGCTTACCTAGGGCTCCCTTTAGGCCATAATTTGAAGAACTTGGTGTTTTGGTCTCCTGTTTTAGAAAAGCTTCAAAAGTACCTTTCTGATTGGAAAAGAGCATTATTTTCTAAGGGAGTGAGACTTACCCTTATGTAGTTGAGAGGGATCCCAAATTACTTCCTATCCTTGTATAAAATCTCGGTGTCCATGTGCAAACGTTTGGAGAAAATCATGAGGGAGCTCTTGTGGGAGGGGATGGATGAGGGAAGAGGTCCTTGTTTGGTTAATTGGGATATCATTTAAAAACCTCAGTGAAGCGGTAAGATTGGGAATTGGGAACTTAAGGTTTAGAACGAGGCTTTATTAGCAAAATGGTCGTGGCGTTTTTTCAGGAACCTAATTCCCAGTGACATAGGATTATTGTGAGCAAATATGGTTTGCATCCTTTTCATTGGATCTTAGCTACTAGTGGTCTCAAGAGTTTTGGTAAATGCTCCCGGAACTTCTATCTTTCCCTTTTTCTCCCGATCTATTTCTTGCTCTATTGGGGATGGTATCAGATCTCAGTTCTAGGAGGATTATTGGGTGGGTGACAAACTCCTATGTCTCTTGTTCCATCACTTATAACACCTTTATGAGATGATGCCACATTCAATGACCTCTATGTTGGGGTCCGAGAGGACTCCCCTTCTAATTCTTTGAGTCTCTCTCAGTCTTTGATGGATAGGGAATCGTCGGAGGCTGTTGCTTTGCTATTGTCCGTAGGGGATGTTCGCCTCATTCAAGGGAGAAAGAACCTTAGTGTGGGGTCCCCTAGCCAGTCACCAAGTTCCTCTTGTTGTTCTTTTTTAGTCTTTTGAGCATTCTTCGCTTCTCCCTAATGCCTCATTCACATCGCTCTGACGCTCTGAAAAGGTAAAGATTCCAAAAAATATAAAGTTATTCGTTTGGCAGGAGCATGGGAAAGTTAATACTATGGATCGTGTTCGGAGACATTCTTCCTTTTTTTTGGATCCTCGATGGTGCATCTTTTGCAAGAATGCAAGATATGGGACCATATCCTTTGGAGCTACCAGTTAGTCAATTTGTAATAGTTTATTGGAAGTTTTGGGGTTTCTTTGGCTCTTACAGGATCTATAGGGCAATGTTGGAGGTGGTGTTGCTTTTTCACCTTTTTTAGGATAGGGAGGTCAGTTATAGCAGGCTTTTTTTTTGGGGGGGGCTATTTTATGGGGTATTTGACTTGGGAGAGATAACACAATTTTTATGGGGGTTGAGAGGTCTTAAGAAGAAATTTGGGAGATTGTTAGGTTAAATTCTTCTTTGTGCTAATCGGTCCCGAAGGCATTTTGTAGTTATAAGTTACATGTTATTCTTTTGGATTGGGTCCCTTCTTACAGGCCAGTCCCTTTCTTTGTATGTCTTTTGTATATTCTTTCATCTTATCTCAATGAAAGCTCGATTTTCTATTTTAAAAAACAAATAACATTTGATACAGATTATTCAAGAAAGTAAAAGCCAATGCAATTGTTCATCAGTTTTGTTTTATCAAAAGCTTCTCCAAAAACAGGATCCAGATTCCAGTGTGATAAACACCAGGTGTAAACATGATAGAAAATAATGGTTACAAAAAGAATGACAGAAACATTTGTTTTGGTCGATATATGTTTTATCCAGCAATAAAAGAAAGAAAATGGCCTATCAAAGTTTCTAGAATAGCTTAATTGCAAGAAATTATGACATGGAATCCATTTATCAAAGTCAAGTTATGTGCCTTGTGTCCAGGGTTGGTGCTAAAATTTTTCTTAAAAAAATTCAACTTAAATCTGAAAAAAGAAAAAAGAAGCCATAAACTGGGAATTGAAGCATTGCATATAAATTGAAGGCTGAAACAATTTGTAGAAAACATGACAGAATAAACATGCTTTTACCAGCTGCAGTTTTGCTATCAAACAAAACATTGACAGACTGCTGAAGATCCATCCATAGCCTCACTATCTTTGAGTGTTCTGATTTGTTAGCATGAGCATTTCCTAATGAAATATTGGACTGTAGCACCTTGTTCAGTAACACAGTTTGAGGATGCTCCATTACCTGAGAAACACAAATTATCAGCAATATTGAGATTCTCTTTCCGGAAACACATACCCGAGGCCACATAATTGTTACAGCTAGATTTATTGGATATTGGGTTAGGAAAAAATGTTGCATGCTAAAATGCTAGGGATAAGTACTATTACTTTAGCAAAACATACAATGACTCGTGATCCCAATTCTCAAAACCAGTTTAATATTGGCAACTCGAAAAATGATTGTTTTTAACGATATTCCTTACTGTATTAATAAGGGGGAATGCAAATGCTAGTCACCAGATACATTGTCTTAATTGACAAATAATGTTTCAGAGAGGAGACAAAAAAAGTATCATTCAAATTAACAAGAAATATTATAGTTACCAGTTATCATCTTATCAAAAGCTTTGATATTTAGTTGGTTTCGATTTACTAAATTTAATTCATTTCCATGCATCCACTTAAGTTGTTCCTAAAAGAAAAGGGATGATCAAGCGAGTGATCATCAAAAGCCTTTGGTCTTAGGTCGTATACAGAGAAAGAGAGAGAGTATACTTACAGAATCACCTCCTTTTGCAGGGGGTCGGAACTTAATTGGAGGGATTAGAACATTCTCTAAGAAAAACATGGAGTGGCCTGCTTTTTTTCCATGTCCCTGATGCTGAATATCACTAATAAACGAGCATAGCGTAGCCTCATTTTTCCACAATTGCCTCATGATAACTTTAACCTACAATAAAAAAAAAATAATTAGAAAAAATGGAAGGGGAAACAAATTGACCTGCTATAAAATAAACTGACAGTACCTCAGATGGCATCAAATGTCCTGAGGAGAAATTCTTTTGCATGAAGACTTCAGGAGGAACTTCCTCAGAGTCTTCTGTAGGGGCTTTGGTCGCAGTGTCATCGAATGCATCCCCTTCCGATGTATTGATAACAGTAGTGTGCGAAAATGTAGTCTCTTCCTCAAGCGAGGATATTCCTTCAGCCCCACTAATTACACTCACAGGCTTGCAACCTCTAATGGCATTCGCCCTCTTATGGGCTCCAGGCAAGCCACTCTGCATCCACCAAGAAGGAGAACTTGAAATCAAATCCATAAAACTTGTGCAATACAACTTGAAAGAGAGTTCAAGATTTCTACTAAGTAAATGGTTCTAATGAAACAAGTACATCAACTATATTTATGAACATGAGCATCATCTGTTAAATGGTTCTAGTGTCCAATGTGTAAATCATTGAATGGGTTAGTCATCAATCCCTAAAACAAACTATTAAACATACTTTATATGCTCAGTTAGAAGTGGGCATTTCACCAAAGGTTTCAATTGTATCAATCTATCCTGTTTAGTTCCTATTGAAGCATATACACGAGGGTGGGAACATTACAGGTCAATCAATCTCATAGCAAGCTTCCACTCACAAGATAGAGAGGTTTGGCAAGATTTCATGATATGTTGTTGAACTTACTCCTACCCACTTCAACACATATTCTCAGCATTCTGCCTTGAAGATCATCTTTCTCATTGATCATGTGTTCTTTGTTTTAGATCCAAAAAAAGCACAACTACATTCAACTATAATGAAGTAAAATTACAACCCCCAGCAAAACTACTAACTTCAATGAGCAATCTATTGGAAGTAGTATTTTTTCACAATCAATCTTTCACATTTAATAATCAATTAATGTATGGTAGCTTTTAAGAGTAACAAATGTTCTATATCATTTTCTTAATCAATCTTTTCTTTTCTTTTGTTGTTTAATAATGTACCGTGTATCGTAGAAAGTACAGACCGTATCTTCTATCAAATCAAATAATAATATAGAGTCATAAAAGCTAACTATTTCTCCTCTAAAAGAAGGAAAAGAAAAACAACAGTGTTATACGCTTCATTCTTTGGTTGCGTTCCTTCTATAGAAAGAAACTCATCCCTTGGGCATTTCTTTGAAAAAAACTTTTCCCAGATTAATATACTTGTAGTGTTTTTAAAAAGTGGTTGATATCATCAATAACTTTTTATAACAAACACAGCCAAGATTTACAGAAAAGGAAGGATAATAATAGGAGCTACACAACGGACCAAAAACTATGGAAAAGGGAAGAAAACAAATAACAAAAGAATCCCATATAGCAATAATCAAAAGAGTGATCATGTGTAACCACATTTGCCCATGACTAGTAGAGCTATAAATGTAATATCACTTCTGGATTTTAAGCAATGGGCATGTAATAATAAATACCATGTTAAGCCAACCAAAAGTTGGTCTACTAATCTTAGGATTTTTGGCACCACAATTTTTGCATTCTCTCTGTTTGGGCTTCAAAAATTTATTCACAACTGATATGGCTTCAGAAAATTGGAGAGAAGTCCATTTTCCTGGTTGCATGTTCTGCCTTCCATTGCTATATTTTGAATGTGAAGGCTCACTTAGCCACTCCGAATCCAACTCTTTGGCCTCGACAACATCACCATTTGAAATGAGGTCTAGTTGAGATACACATTTTTCAACCTAAAGTCAAGAATTAAATTAGCAAGTATTATTTATGTATAGAAAACATAAAGACGGGGTGTATGAAACTCAATATATTATACCTAAAAACATCATTAAACCATAATAAGTTTACCTGGGATTCACCAGCCCGAAAATGGTGGCAAGAGAAACAAGTACGTTGTAGAATATTATGGAGAATGACAAATAGCAAGGGGTTATACACAGGTGAAACAAGATCAATGTGACCACAATGACCAGGACAGTATAAAGGCCTTTGTCCACATGATTTGCAACTACATAAACAAAAATACCAAACAAATAAATATTTAATGAAATAGAGAATAAGTAAAAAACTTTAGAATACAAGACAAGCTCAAACCTGTAAATGAAAAGGATGTCACCATAATTTAAAAAAAAAAAAAAGGAAAGAAATTTTAATATGAAACTAAACTCAAAAGTCTTATAACACCAGTCTTTTTAGAAGAGAGAGAGATAGGGAAAAAATTTGTCTCCATCATTGCAGTTTAAAAGAAATGACAAAATCAACTGAAGAAAACCTTCCATTAACACGGTTTATATCCATTGCAAAGAAATTTAAACAATATGATTCCCCATTAGCTTGAATAAAGGGTTGTGCACTTAGTTTAGATTCATTTAAGAATCATCCAGTCTAAACAATCATGGCCTATGCCTTCAAAAAAAAAAAAAAGCAATCATGGCCTATGATACGCTCGTGATATTTGTGAGAAATTTGACAGAAGCTATTAAACCTACTTTTCCTTCCCATGCAATGTATGTCCAGTGATTAGAAAGAGTGAAGTTCTGTTTTCTTCCTAAGCTTAGAGGCACGTATTTCCACGGAGTGGAATCATTTGCCATTTGGTATGTCAGAACCTCTCATGATGATTTTCCATACTCAAACTAAGACCAACTCAAGAAATAAGCCACCAAAAGAACACGGCAAAACTACAAGAGAGGGCTCCAACCTCTTAAGATCATAAACAATTAAATTTACAATAAAGCTCAGTAGAATGGAATGGAAGTACCTATCAAGTCTCAACAATGATAAAAGGTCCAAAAGTCCATAAAAAAAATTCTTCCGCCAGGGAAAACCAACTCTAGAAACATGGCTATCAACATGTACACACAATAAGTCGATGCTAATAAATTTGTACTTCCTGTCCTATTTGAAGATGGATAATAAATTGGAATGTCTGATAATCTCGTAGACTATAAGAACGCTCCATATTCTAGGAGCACAACTTACATATTCATATACCAACTAATGAACGGAGAGACAAAAAATAAAAATAAATAAAAAAATAGATGTAGATAATGCAAAACAAAATATTCAAGATAAAACTTCGAGAGCCTATTGCCTATGAACAAGAAGCGTCACAAAACAAACTCGTATGTAAATCCAAGTGTGCAAACATTCGTCAAAAAACACAGATATATAAAATTGGATGGCAGCAGGACAAGAACACGATTTTTGAAAGATAACTAAAAATGTTTCCAGAATACTACTCACAGTGTTGTATCGTCTAAAGAACCCATTGCCGGATCATAAAGTCCGCCAGATACCGGTCTGCCCATACCGTCTAATAATATGGGCGCAGTAACTTTCACAGCACTGTGTTTACGAACCTCCTCATCAGTCATGAAACTGAAAGCGACCGCCTCGACCGACTCGGACGCACCCTGCAACAAATTTTCACGCCATTAAGGAACCTACAATACTTTTCAACGTTCCACCACAAAGCAGCTAAAATTTCCATGCCTCTACTTCAGAAGAAAACTTGAGTAATATCTGAAAACATCAAATAGAAACGGGCATCGGTACCTCTGTGGTCTGAGCCATGGCAGTGACAAGCTACTCCAACTACTTTAGTCTTCAAAAGTCGGCGTGCGCCAGAGAGGGAAAAAATATAGAGCAAGAGCAGGATTGAAAGAAGTCGAACATCAGCATATGAACGGCGACCACAAAAGGCACGCGATTTGAGGATGGCGAAGAACAGCAGTACGACGGCGGCGAAGAACAACGGTGCGGCGGCGGCGGCAAAGAGCACCTGTGCGGCGGATGGCAGGGGACGAGTGAAGAAGACGAGAGATTTGAGGGGAAGCAAGAGACGGTCGTTTGTTAATGTGACTGGAAGGAAAGGTTAAATAAAATATGAGATTTCAGATAATAAAACTTTTTTTTTTTAATACAAAGTGCTCCTCTTGTATATTTTTCTTTATTTTTATTTTATTTTATTGAGTTAATTTTCTTTATTTTTAATTATTTGTAGGGTATATATATATTTATTTATTGTATGTGATATACAAATAATGATACTTCATACCAGAGAGGAAAAAAATAAAAAAAGATACCCTCATTTGTATGTAATATGAAGTAATCTACTAGAACTAAGATTTTAAATTTGATATCAATGAAAATACCAAAATATCAATTTATAAAAATATTGATATTTTTTTAAAACATTTTAATTTAACAAATAAACGTTTCATTAATTTTAAAATTTGTTTAAATTTCTTATCATTAATATTTTGTCCATATGTATACACCAGTTAAAACACAAATACTAAAAAAAAGTAATAAAAAAACGTGACGGAAAGGGATAAATCAATTTTTTTATGTAAGTCGTTTTCTCTCATCATCTTAAAAAATTATAAGTAGCGTTTAGTTGGTGATCTGAAAACATTAGATTAAATAAAAACATAATTATTTTCGGTGTTTTATATGTGTTTGGTAGTACATTTGGAAATTTGAAAATTAAACATCAATTTAACAAATTATCTAATTAATATATTTGTAAATAAGTAGGAGTGACCACTAAATATTCAATTAAATATAAAATAATATTTATTAACATATATGCTATAAATTTTATGGAATTATTATTTTATAATTACATTATATTTTACTTTTTGAGTTTTAACAAAAACAAAATCCACGATGTAGCATATTTATCAAATATTTTATCTTTCTTAATTTAATTCGCATTCTTAAAGTTTCAAATTCATAGGAAAACACTGAAATACATAAAAATATTATTTTAAACATTTTTACATAATAAGAAAACAGTTTTCAAAAATAAATATGCCAAACGCTATTCACTGAACCATATGAAAATAATAAACCTAATATACACTGCATATGGAACGGACCTTTTAACTATCAGTACTCAATTTAATTTCTTTCTAGTTGACAGCTTTCACATGATATTCAAGGACCAAGATTATTGTAAGTTGAGTTATAAAAATAGTCATAGGACTAGAAATTGAAGTGAGAAAATTTTGTCAAAATGCAAGACTTGTTAATTTTATGTTTGAACATGTGAGAATCTTTTTCACTTAGAAAAATACGTCGAAATAAACTTAAATAATGTTATATATAAAGCGAACTCAAACAATGAATTTAAAAGAAACTTCACTTTTACATATCCATACCATAAAATTAATTAATTTTTAGCACGGTTATCAACTATGCGATACTAATCACTTCCTTTACGGTGGTTGATTGATTTTCCACGAAGAATAAAAAAGATATTCATATCTTTATAAGTAAATCACGATGTAAGGATGTAGTATATCGTATAGTCGTCAACCTGAACATGATTTAACTGATTAAGACATTGATATTTCAACTAAAAGGTCGTAGGTTCGAATCTCCCCTCAGAAAAGTCGATTTTTTCCATGTCCTAATTGGTGATAGATCATCATATCTTTAGAGAGAAAAAATGTCTACAATTTGCAAAATTTCATGTGATGGCGTTTTGTTTGTTTGATTATTTTTTTCTCTAAAGTGACTACCAAGATTAATGTGCTATACACACAAAAAGGAGAAGGGAGTTGGCATTGAGGTTAAGTTGAGGTCGTGGAGTTTGTGTTCTTAACTATATTGACAATATGCCATGGACCGATAAGCTAATTATTGCTTGATTGTGTGTATAGTTATTAGAAATCCTTGATATGAAAATACTAGCCAATTAGATATAAGAATTCATTATGTTATACAAATCCCCAGACCACAAACGCTAAAACTCTTAAATCAATATAATTTCAGAACAAGAGTTAGAATGGATTTACCTTTATGATCATGAACAAAAGAGTACGAAAGACGTCTTTATAAACTCAAGATTTTAATCACTCCACAAGCTAGCTTGATCAAAGCTACCTAAATGATAATATATGTGATTCTAAAATACAATAGATGCAAAGGAGAAGCTTATGGTTTAGTAAGTGCAAAACGCTGAAATCTCACTCAAATAAATATCAAATATGAACTTTACTAGGAAATAAGCAATGCTAAATAGATCCTCCAAAACAAAATTTAGTACAACACGTGAAGGTGAAAATTCAAACTTACGACTTTTTGATCGGAGATAAATCCCTTAACTAGTTGAACTATGTTCAAAACATCCCACAGTCAATTAAATGGTTTGTAACTCTTGAGTTTATTTAATACAGTTTGAGTTTCTTTAGTCCAACTGTAATGCAATTAGTAACTTGAATTTAAATTCAGTTCGTTGTAAATGATGTACGAGTGCATTTAAGGCAACTTTCATTTGTTGTTAACTTTGATAGCATGTAAGGTAAATCTCCAGGATTCTCCTTGAAGGCATGATTCAAACACCTCGATTCATATCAAATCCAATTGATATTGGATTGATTGAGATGAAGAGATTTGTAGCGTTCCAAATGTATGTTTATGTAATCCATTCAATTTAGACACTTGACTTCAGGCTAGTCACATATGAACATAGGTAGCAACGTCAAAACGGTCTGTAAAAGTAAAAATTCAACACAAAGGCATGGAAAGAGAGGAAAAAAAGAGAATAAAATAACATGTGGAGTTGAGATTCAGACTCATAATATTTTGGTCAGTGACTTAACTAGCTAAATTAAACTCAAGTTGACCAAAAAAAAAAAGTTTGATTGAATGATAATTGTTAAGAGTAAATTTTAACACTTAATAGTTTGAAGTTTAAATGGATGAATGCTTTGAGAAACAAAAGTTTAAATGACTGAAATTGAAACTTTGGGTATTTGTTTTACTTAAGCTGAAATCTAGGAATATAAATATTAAATTCATTGAAGTGCCTCTTATAGGAACTTTTGTAATTACAGCAGTTAGGATCAACTTAGGAGGGGCTTTTTCAAGTCTACTAGGCATGGGGATCCCTCTTCCACGAGGCCTTTTAGGCTGTTTCGTTCTTTTTGGTAATTTATTTTTAGTTTCTTGTCAGAAAAATAGTGCCAAATCATGATCTAAAATGCTAACATAAGTTGGGTTAAGACAACGATGTACGACTAGATGGTCGTGAGTTCGAATCTCCCACCCCACATGTTGTTTATTGAAAATGACAACGACGATATGGAACCAAACTTAATTTTAATTTTCAAATATATAGGACAGTGTGAAAGGTAGATATGCAAAATTTAACTTCTGAGAAGAAAAAACCAAGTCCTATTGATGCCAAATTACAGTCCAGAAGAAGTTTAATTTACCTTTCACAGGCAGCCATGCAATGGAAGTATTTTTATTTTTTTTTGAGAACAGGGAGTTGGAGTTTCGCTCCACTATATCTAGGAGTACCCACACTCGCCTCAAGACTCAAATTCGGGAGACATTAATGATTTTTAGTATTAAGCTCACCAGAAGATTCAAACTTGAAACCACTGAACCTAGATACCAAACTCTTACCAACTGGGCTGCCACTTGGGGTTCAATGGAAGTAATATTCTCGAGGTCGAAGACCAGTAAGAAAGCGATCAACAATAAACCCTCCAGCTGGTGATGCCCAATCCTAAGATGAGCACGGTAAGGTCTTTTGTGAAATATCTTCACATGAGACTGGAGGGGAGGGGAGGCAAACTACCAACTTTAAAAAGTACACAAACAATTTCTACAATATATCCATTGCTAATACTTATTAATTACGATAACTTTATGCATCGAGCCCTAACGGCGAAGACGAAAGATACCTAAATTTTCTCCATCCTTGACCATAAGAAATCCAAGATGCACCTGTTCACCGCGGATTTGGAGTTTCTCCACCCTCTCCTTGTCCATACATTCTAACAGCAAAAGATCGTCTACTCCACATGTGAGCCCAATCTAAGTAATGAAAGATGAAAGTTCAAGTATTACCGATGCCAACTCGTAACATGAGTTATTTACTAAAATATGTTATTCTATATTAAGGAAGTAAGTTTGAGCTAGTGCACCATCACCTGAAGAAAAATGGTGAACAAACGACTCATTACAGAAAGCAACAGGCCAGCTGTATTTGAACCGTAAAGCTCATGCACTGTATGCACTAAGCCATAGTCACCAAATTGAGCCTTATCTATGACACCTCGCACCAATTCACTTTTAAATATCAGTAAGCTATCATCATCCAAACGCTCTGCCTTCAATTTATCAAGCTTGGAGTACTCCTTGAATTCCCTTCATCAGGAACTTCACTTTTTCCAACCTATATTCATCCCAGCTGTATTTGAACCATAAAGTTCATGCACTGTATGCGCTTGTTCAAAGGCTCCTTTCCCTTTGGAACATACCAAACGTTCACTCTCTGCTGGTTCACCATTAGGGGTCTCAGATAATGCTCCTACACATGCGCAGCTCCGCTGAAGTCGGACAACCAACAGAATAGAACCATTTTGCATATGGCCATATGGAACCCTGCCATGAAATATTACTCAGAAACTTTCAGCGAGCAGATGAAACTCAAAGTAATTGTGAAAGCAGAAGCTCCTAAACTCCTACCATTCATGAATCTTGGAGAAGGTCAGCTCGAAGAGAGTAATCATGGAGTGCAAACCCCAGTAAGTAAGCCATTGCTGATCGTCGGTGGGATATTTGGTCTTGATGGCTCTGATTGAGGCATATCTGCAAAAACCCAAAACCCAAAATCCAAAAAAGATTGAATTCAGTTTAGTCAACAACTATTTTTGAAAGAGAGTGAAGCAAGAAACTTACAGAGGATAGACAAGACCGACAAGTGGCCTGCAAATAAAATGATGCCAAAGTTCACATCCCATTTTTAATTCTGATCAGAATCTCTAATTTCATCTATACATTTTAAATGGTAAAATGCATAATTATCCTTATACATCAGCCTGCAGTTTTTCACTACCTTGTTGCCTGAGCTTTTACACCTCGGTACTTCCAGAATTCGTAAAAGATCACATAACTATATGTCTTCAATTTATGAAACTGTAGGAAATCCATCTTTCTGGCTTGCCAGTGCGATTAAGGGTTCCCAAGAAAGCCACGCCACCCAAAAGAAGACAGCTTATACCATCCCGATAGCACCAGTCAATCATAAGTTATTAAGAATCAATAAGGTTAACGTGTATGAAACATTGTTTATCAGCATCTTTTATGTACCATATGTGACATCTAATAACTTCTGCTTCACATTATGATCTTTTAAATAGGTCTTTGAAGATTCGAGTACCTCTTTTCTGAACCTAGGGAAGGGATTTTCTTGAACTTTTTCTTCTCCAACTTTCTATCCCGAACTCCATCATATAACAGCTCATAACTATAGTATGTGATATGGGACTTCTTCATTAGATATTCTACAACAATTTTAGGTGCGGCCACCTCCTTCTTATCAGCTTCAAAAATTGAATTCACTTCTTCCGGAACAATGCTACTCTGTACCATGAGGTTTATAACAGCCACTGCCTCACTTAATCTGTGCTTTACACAAAGACAGTTTAAGACCCTTCCACAAGTTGTGAATGATGGAACCAACCCTTTATTGATATTTTCCAGGAGAAAAGTGTATGCAGGGTCAATGTTCCCTGTTTTGCAGTAAGCATCTATCATGATGCGGTAGGTGTAATTGTCTGGAGTACAGCCACAACCACCCATCTTATGAAAGAGCTTTTCTGCCATACTTACATGTAGTTTTTCACAGAAAGCATTGATCATAATGTTGAATATAGGTGTTGAATATGAGAATTTGAATTCTTTTTCCAATTTCAAAAAAAGCTGATATGCTTCATCCAGCCCACCATTACTGCATAAGCCACAGATCAAGGTGCAAACAGTAACAATATCAGGAGTCAAACCTCTAGCTTTCATCTCTTGAAACAAGTCCATTGCTTCGCCAACTTTTTGAGCTTTACAAAAATTTTCAATCAATATGTTATATGTAATAATGTTCGGTATACACCCCTTCTCAATCATCACTTTGAAAGTGTCCACCACATTTTCTAGCTTTCTCGCCTTGCAAAGGCCATTTAAGAGTGTATTATACGTGATCACATCAGGAGTTATACCATGACTCAACATTGTGTCTAAAATATCAATGGCTTTATCCAAGTTTAGTTGTTTACAGTAACCATCAATCAATGTATTAAAGGTAAATATATCAGGAATACAACCTTTGGCAATAGCATCATTCAAAACTTGACTGGCATCAGATAAACAACCCATCTTGCACAGCCCATTCACGACTAGATTGTAAGTCCAAATATCAGGGTTACAACCATGTTCTGTCATATCCTTCATTAGCTGCAAGGCCTGCAAAATAAGCCCCTGCTGGGATAATCCTTTGACCAGTGTATTATAGAGAATAATGCTAGGCTTTAATCCTTTTCCCAATACCTCATTAAATACAGTCATGGCTCGGTCCATATCACCGACCTGGCATAATCCATCAATTAAAGAGCTATACGTAAATTCATCAGGCACGAACCCCTTAAACATTGCATCACGGAGAATTTTATCTGCATTTTGCATCATACCATTTTTACAAAATCCATTAATAATTGTATTATAGGTAAATTCATTGGGCTCAAACCCATTATTCACCATCTTACGCATATAACACTCTGCTACTTCTAACTTTGAATGTTTACAGAATCCACAAATCAACGTGTTATATGAAACTAAATCAGGAGTTAGACCTTCTGATACGATACTCTCCAATAATCTAGCAGCTTCATCAATGGCACCTTTTCTACAAAGACCCTGAATAAAGATATTGTATGTAAACAAATTTAGGCACACTCCCCTCTTCAGTACCTTGTTGACAAGTTTTTCACTTTCTTGAACGTTTCCCTTCTTACAAAGAATATGAATGAGCTTATTGAATGTTAAAATATCAGGGCATATACCTTTCTTAAGCATTTCTTCAAACAAGTCATACGCCTCAATTTGACGGTTCTCTTCATAAAATCCACCAATCACTGCACAATATGAAACTGCATTGAACTCACACCCTTGGCCAGGCATGTTATTAAGCAGCCGCAGGGCAGCACTCGGCCTACCAGTTCTACAAAAGGACTTTATCCTAATTGTGTGCGTATAAACATCTGGATGAATTCCAATATCTTTCATCCTCATATACACTTTGTGAGCTTGATTGAAATACCCGTACTCAACGAGAATGTTCATGATGACATTATATGAATGAACAGATGGCTCACAATCATAAAAGTCCATCCTTTCAAACGCATTTACAGCTTCTTGAACCTTTCCTTTCCTGCCATAGTCTCTCATAACTCCAATATACACTCCTTCAAGCATTTTGTTATCAATATTTTTCCTCGTTTCAGCAAGCACATCCTCCATGGCTTCGAACTCTCCATGAAGCCCAAGCTTCTCAATCATGCACTTATACGTGAGCATTGTGTGCTTGAAACCATCTTCTGTTTTCACTTGGTTGAACATTTTTAGTGCTTTTAGTGGATCATTTTGGTATCTAATTACAGCAGCTACATGTTTCGGCCTCAAAGCTTGATTCATTGTCAATAAAGGAATTGATATCTTGCTGTTCCACTGTTCATTAGTTGGTCCAATATCAACTGACAGGTAGATTGTTTGGGAGAAAACTGCTATCCAGTTGTTTCCACTTTCAGAACATTTGGGAAAAGGGTGCTAGTGAGTTTGTAGACACCAAGAAAAGGGCAGCATCATGATGCTTTTACAGTTTTTATAGTTTGAAATCTTCACTTTGGTGAATAAATCGATATCAGAGGATGCAGAGTCTGCATACAACCTTCTCGAAGCTTTAGGAGATTCTTCAATAGGAGCGTGGCCACGTAGAACAACCCCATCAATGTCAAATGCAATCCCGAAATAAGAACCTGTAATCATCATAAGCTCTTCTGAATTCTTGGTTGCCAGTAAATAAATAAATAAAACCGACGAACAAGCAACAATAAACGGTCGATTTCATGTTTCTAATAAAGGAAGAAGAGAACGTAGTCTTCTAAATCTAAACTCAGCATTCAGTTCCCTTCTTCCCCATGCTCAATTTCTCGAAAAATTGATAGTCAATTACTGATTTGAGGAAATGAAAACGTGACGGAAATGTTGTTGAACCTAAGATACATTGATCTGTTGCAAGAGTCCCAGATCATCGATGATCCGTTGGAAGAGACCCAGGCTGTAACGAAAAAAGAAGACGAACAACAAAGCGGAAGCAAAAGAGAAATCGTACGAAGGAAGAACTTCTATTCATTCAATTGATGTTACAATAATTTATAGGGAAATAATAAACCGACCACTAATCCACTACTTAGGCCACTAACCCACTACTTAAGTCATTACCATTCAAAATCTCTCTAAACCAACTTCATAACTCCACTAAGCCACTAACCTAGAATTTCTCTCCAATCAACATCATCATGTCATGAACCATTATGCCCAAACTTTCTCTCAAGTTTACATCCACTCACCACTATGAAATTAATTACCGAGCATAACTCCAAATTGTGGAACCACTAACAAAGAAACTAATACATGTTAGCACTAATTCTTAACACAGGCCTCCCCACCCTCAAAAAAACCTGCCGCCAGAGACCCATAATCACGGCAAAATACTAAGTTGAAATGACAAAAAAGGAGGAAATCAAAATCATCAACACTGTCACATTTAACCCTCAAGATAAAGGAGGAAATCAAAATAGTCCCAAAAGAGCACGTGGAAGATGGAAAGGTAGATTTCATACCTATTCCAATTCAAGGCCAGTGTGCCAAGTTTGTGGAAAAACAGGGCACACTGCCAGAATTTTCTATCATCGCTATGATTCAAATGGCAAATCTAAGAATGATGGCAGCACTTCTTCTGGAAACAACCAACAGCAAGTCAAATTTACTTCTCCAGCTGCCTAATGGCTTACCCAGAAATGAGGCAGTGGCTGGTTAAAAGGAAAAAAGGGACCATAAACCGAACCGGTTTGGTTTTCGTACATGCTTAACCGAACCAATTTCGGTTTTCTCCTTTTATCTGGAAACCGAACCAAACCGGGTTTATTCACCCCTACTGTGTAGTATGATTAAAAAAATTAGACCTTCCGGATAGAAACAAACAGCAAAATTAAAAAAACTAACTAAAAATAACTCATAAACTAAGAACAGAATCATTAAACTCAAAAAAATGCACACCAACATTGGAATCATTAAACTCAAACTAAGAACAGAATCATCAGTACCCCAAGCAAAAGCGATGAAGTGTTAGAAATTGGAATCTTACCAAATCTCCAGCCACGCAGCTGCTTTTGCTCCTGCTATCACACCCTTTGTCCGTCAAACAAGAAGAAACTTAACCTTAGCTTCAGATACAAATGAAAAAAGCTAAATTTGTGGAGAGAATTATTAAAAATAGAACACCGGAATTCACTTCCCTATGTTTTAGGGTCCCTAACTCCATATAAAGTATATTTTGTTTCCTTGAACAAAAACTTGTTATAACTACAAATCGAGAAGGTCCACTTCAATAAATTTGAAGTCTTCTTCTGTTTTATAATTCTGATTTTCTTGTAAAATATTGAAGGGCAGTGAGTTTCTGGAGGAGAGAGATGAGGCATCTAAATCTATGGCTGAGGCTGAGGCATCTTGAAAGGTACTGAGTAAGATAAAAGGGACTACACGTAACACTATGACTGAAACGGTAAGGGAGAGCGAAGAGAGAAAGAAAACATTAAAATAAAATACCCATCCTCTCTTTCAGAAACACTTCTTGAAGCTAAAAAGAAGAGCACCCTCTTTAAGGAATTTCATCGAACAGCTAAAGGGCATTATCAAAAACCAAATCTCAACCCCATTATTATGATCAAACGGTCACTACTTTCAACGACCCAACTCATCAATGCCCTTCTCCTTCATCTCTCCACATTTTCTTCATCCCCTCCTGGCTCAGAACCTCAAAGGCTGCCGCCCCAGCGACCGCCTCCACGACCTTCCACCCTCAAAAACACCCGCCGCCCCGCTGTTGGGTCGCCGCCGTTGGAAACACAAAGTATAAAATAATAAAATAATAAAGAGATCAAAGCAAGCAACTTACAAATAACTCGTCGTCGCCGCCGTTGGGTCGCTCACAGAGAGCGTCGCCGCCGCCGGAGATGGCATAGAGAGAGAGAGAGCGGGGGGGTCGTGGGCGTGAACCGATCGAAGAGGGAAGACGGCTGATTCTAAAACACTATTTTAAAAGGAAACTTATTTGGTTAAAAAACAACCGAACCGAACCGTACCGACAAAACGTACAGTTCGAGGGTGCGGATCAGGTTCATACGCAATATTTAACCGAACCGACTCGACCGATTCGGCTCAAGTCGATTTTCGCATCAGTTCGGTTTCTTTCACCCTAGCAATATCCACGTCATTCTCACCAAGTTGAATATGCCACTACACTCAATTTAATTTTAAATGGAAGACTTGCTTTATGTTATTCGTTTTTTTTTACCTATTTGGAAAATTGGGATTTTTAATGTTGATGCTTATTGTTTGTTTTTCCTTTAAAAACTGTCACTAGATCGTACCATTTGGAAGTTATACTTGCACCATAACAATTAATAGTTGAATATGAGAATATCTCGGGATATATATTTTCAACAAAGATTTAAGGGGTTCGAATCTTCGTATTCACGTGTACTAAAAAAGTTATATTATAACATTAATATTTATAATATATAGGTACAATTTAAATGTCAAATTACTAAATCATAAAACTATTTTAAGAATGCCCATTTGAATATAACTTAATTGATTAAGGTCAAATTAGTAAATCATAAAACTAGTTTAAGAACGTAACTTAATTGATTAAAATGGAAACTTATAATAATTGGTACTAGGTATAGATATAGAAATAGAAAGTGATATAATTGAAAATATATAACCTTTTTAGTTATAATTTATAAATCCAATCTTGAAATATGGTGGAATCGATTGTATAGAGGGATTGTGTGTAACTGTAGTGCACGTGATAGATGGTAGCAGCTATTATACAACTTCGATTGAATAAGAACTAAAATAGGACTAAATGACGTTGAGGACGAGATTTGGTCCTTATCGTTAAAGAGTAAGTATTTTTCACTTTACTTTGGGTGCGTGAAAAAATTGGGCTCTAAGCCATTTTTTAATATGGTAGATGTACGTTTTCAAGTTATGGTTATCCAACTTGTACTATTTTTTTATCTTTGTGGTAAGTACTCATTTTATGTTAAAATTATCAAATAAGTTATGAACCTATTATCAACATTTACTTCCTTACGAATGAGTTTCTTATTTGAACATAATTTCACTACTTTCTTGAATAAAAATGAATAATTAATCATACAAAATATATAAGTTTTTTACACGAGGTACACCTAAAAATTTATATTTATTACTGAATCTACCATGGACCGCGGAATGGGATGACAGTTTCTCATTCGAAATCGGTAAAATTGATTTTTTTTTATCAAATCACATATCGCAATATACTAAATTATTATTTTTTATAGTACAACATGTGGCGGTGGGGATCAAACTTACAACCTCTTGGTTACAGATATATGCTAATTACCACCGAACTATGCTCGTTTTGGCAGGTCTAACACTTGTTAAGTACAATAAAAATACATAAATAGCAATAAAGACAAAATAATAAACTTTGAGCATAAAATACATAAATTTGATTCAGTTTTTCATAAATTTGTTCACTTTAAATTTTCTTATGGTATAAAAATTATTTGTACTTAAATATTTTTTTTTTGTATATTTTAGTAAATGTGTTATTATCATGTGTGTCATGTCATATCTGTGTTACGTGTCCGTAAGCTCGACAATTTCGTATCTGTACTTATGAGTGGTTAAGCTAGACAATTTCAATGATAATGATTCAATTGTTTGTGACATACTTTATGAGATGGTAACTCCTCAAATCCACTTTGAATAGCAATACATCAGTTCGGTCGGGTCGGTTTTCTGGCCAAGACTCCTACGGACGACTAGATGAAGCTCACTCTGACCAGTTTATTGTCGGGTTGGTCGGTCGGTTGTCGACAAACCGATCTCTCCCTCCTTTTTTTTTACCTTTCGTGTTTTTCGAGCGACAGATCTGTGACTTGGTAGCGGCTGAAACGAGACGATGGGGGGCTGGGTGCGGTGGCGCGAGGCGACGAGGTGAGTGAGAGAGACGGAGCACGTAGGTGAGGGTTGACGTGCGAAGGTTTGGGCGATGATGGCCACAACGTGAGGGAAACTGATCATGAGAGGGAGAAAGAATAGTAGATGAGAAAGAGAGAGTGAAAAAAGGAAATGAGAGGGGAGGCGGTCCGTCAGGTGTGTAAACTCTAAAAAAACGAATCATTTTATATATATATAAATATATAATAATAATAATAGTAATTTTTTTAAAGAGAAATATTTCGATAAGTTCGATCGATTATAGGGGTTTTCTACTGGCCGACCGATCGAAATTATGAAAAATGTCAAGCCGATCACTGGTCGATTGACTAGTCATTGAAACCGATCGACCGATGTCGGTTTCGATCGGTCGGACCGATTTGGTCGATTTCGATGTACACCCCTGATTACATGTACCAACTTTAGTAGCAGTGTATGCAAATTATGAATTTAAAAGGATAAAAGGAACTGGCTGGGAATGATAACATATACGAAATAATCTATTTTTCATATATTATTATAAAATTAATTACATAAAATAAATAACAAATAACAAATAATTAATTAGTTATCTATTGTATAAAATTCAGAACCTTCTATATCTTTTTTTTTAACAAATAACTTTCTACATACTTAACAATATATGTCTTTATTTTAGAACTAGTTAATTAAAAACAAACTTAATAGATACTTGAAAACACTAAACTTAGATTCTTCAAACCTAGAGAATGAGAGAGAGATGATTATTGTTTTTTTTTTCTGAGGATAAATGAGAAGAAGATTAAAATTTTGAAGAACAACGTTCATCTACCATCTCTAATTCCGAACTATAAATTTTGTTTATTTTTTAAATTATTATTAAAAAAACAACTGAAAGTGTCATTTTGTTACAACTTTTGTAGCTTTAATAGACGAAATATGGTTAACAACATTTATTTGTTTGGTAATCCACCCATTGAAAAATATTTTCAAAATTTAGTAATTTTTTTGTATAATTGAAAATAGTTATCCAAAAGGCTTTCATTTTTTTATAAATATAAAAAGTTTACTAAAAACTTAAAGCATTCCTCAAAACATACAAAAAAAATAAAAAAAAAACAGTTATTTGTTTGGAAGCCACATTTTGAAAAGATTTGCAAATTTTAGTTCATTTGAAAAAGATTAAAAATAGTTATCAAAAGCTTTTTGTTTTTGTTTATTTTTTTCAGATACACATCATCTTAAAAAAAACATTTATTTGATTGGAAACCCACTATTTGCAAATGTTTTCAAATTGTAATATTTGTAATTATTAAAAATGTTCAGCCAAAACCTTTTGTTTAAATATAAATATAAAATATGAGAAAAAATTTCAAGCATTTTTTAAAAGAGAAAAATAAAATGAAAATTCATTAAGTAACGCAACCACTTTTTACCCAACTCTCTCCAATTTTCTAGACTTGTCTAGCTGTGAGATGCATTTATTCTGCAAGTTAAATAATTTTTACCAAGAAAAAAAGCATGAAATTTGTTTGGTAACCTACTTTTGAAAATATTTTCAATTCTTACACGATTTTTGACAAATAAAAATGGTTATCCAAAAGCCTTTTATTTTTATATAAATACAAATTTTACTATAAAAACTTCAAGTGATATTAAAAAATATTTAAATGCTATTTTGACGGTCTATGTAATTTCAACTTTTGTTTATCTGAGTATATGTTATTTCGAAATATACATTTTGATCATTGTACTTTAAAAAAGTGATCATTTTGGTATATTTATTTTCATCTCTATCTCATATCTTTCCTTCAATTTTTTAGCAAGACGTTTTATTTACTAAATTATTGAAATGTAGCTATACATATATATTATATATAAACGTTATGTTAAAATTTTGTAAATGAGAACTAAATTGATCCATTTTTAAAAATAGAGGAACCAAAATAGAGTTATGGTATTCGTCCCAAAAAAGGTTCAGATCTCTTATTTCATTATTTTTAAAGGAAAATCTACGTGCTCCGGAGAAAAGATGTATCTAAAAGGACTATGTAAATTAGAATATTTAAACCCTCATCCATCGTTTTGTTGTCTTAAAAAAAAAACTTCAATTATCATACGTTTCTAAAATCATTTGAATTCGTACCATCATTTCAACCTGACTTTTTATTATCTACCAAATAAAAATTAAAATAAAAAATGGAAAGCATAAGCACTAAAATAAATATTTCAAAGCTGGAGCGAGCATACTAAAAAATATATCTCAAATGAACGAGAATACTCAACAATAATTAATATATATCTTAAATCAGTAGATCGTGAATTTGATCACGACGAACGTATCAAAAAATTTTAAATTACATAGATAAAAATAAATTAGAAAAGGAAAGTTAATAAAATTCAACCATACTAATAAAAAAAGTAAATTAAAGAAACAAACACATTTTAATTGGCTATCTGTCAAAAGAAAGGCTATCTGTCGACGATATTCCCATCGTCGCTGTGATAAATGCGATGGGATGGGACGATGCCTGATTCCTCTTTCATTCTCTTCTTCTTCCCTCTCTTCATCACTTTCAACTCTTTCCCATACCAAGATTTCTTCAATCCCCAATTGGTTCCCACTAATCGTTCCCCATTTCATCATAAATTAGCTACAGATTTCTTCATCTTTTCCAACCACTCTGCCTTTTTCTCTCGTTTTTGTGAGCTTCTGAACTGGTCTGGTGGTGGGGCTTGGCTGCTTCCTTCCGGCTATGGCGATTCCAGCGGCCCTGGTGATCTTGCCATTGGGCGTCCTCTTCTTCTTCTCTGGCCTCGTCGTTAATGTCATTCAGGTATTCTGGACTCTACTTCTGCCTCGATCCGTGCCGGTTCTTCTTTCTTTGTTGCTCGATTTGGATTTTTTAAGCTTGCCGGCGTTCTTCAAGCTTCAATTTGTTTCTCTCGTACATGGGTTTTGTTCTTTTTTTCGTTTTGGTGTGTGTGTGCGTGCTTGAGGTGAGTTGCGGAGATTTTGACAGTTAGGTTTAGTTGCTTCAGCCAATTTAGTGGCGTGTTTCGCTTGTGTTCATGCATGTTATTGCTCTCTTATTTGGATTTATTGCCTGGAAATTTAGCGTAGATTTAAAACATGATTATATAATATTTTTATTAATCCAATCGTTGCTTTGGTTTTCAACAAAGTGTGCTGAGAGTAATACCATGCGTCGGTTGTAACCATCGAGTCGACTGATGAGTTTAATAACAAACAAACAAACATAGTTTATTTTCTAGGCAAGCATCGCGATTATACTGTGCTATGCTAGTATCTGTTTTTGCACTCTCACCTTGTCTTCTTTGACACCTTTGCTGGCCGTTCTTATTATGTGCACACCTAATGATGTGATCGGACTCTCAAATCTCTGCTCCCTTGTTTCAGGCAGTATGCTTTGTCCTTGTAAGGCCGTTAACAAAGAATGGGTACAGAAGGATTAATAGATTTGTGGCAGAGCTGTTATGGTTGGAGCTTATTTGGCTAGTTGATTGGTGGGCAGGTGTTAAGGTGCATCGTAGAGATCCCCATATTATGTCATTTAGTAGTTAAAGCTATAACTATCGTTTTTCCTGTAATTGTATTTTCTCCCTCCTGAATTTTAATGACTTATGTCATCCTACTTTTTATTATGCTCTACTGTATTTTGATGCCTTGAAGGAGAAACATAATTTAGAAATATGAAAATTAAGAGTTTTCCATCCTTATTGAATTGTTACCCCCTCTGACAATCCTCCCCCATTGAAAAAGATGATTTTATTTGTATTCTAATGTTTTTTTTTAATTAATAGAGCTACAAAATGATCAATTTTTTCTTGTAAAATATCCATATAAAATGATCTATTACCTGGTTTCTTGGTTCTTGGATCGGACTAATGAAACCTCAATTTTTTGACCATTCCGAATGCAGATCAAATTGTACACAGATCCTGAAACCCTTAAATTAATGGGTAAGAGTGCAATTTTGCATTTTTTGCATCATGGCTGCAATTTTGCATTTTCGACCGTAAATTTATATTTATTTTGGAATATCTGCAAAATGGCTCAACTGATAATTTATTTCCAGGTAACGAGCATGCACTTGTTGTCTCTAATCACAGAAGTGATATTGATTGGCTTGTTGGATGGATTGTGGGTCAGGTACCTATTTACTTTGCTTTCTTAATCAAGGATAGTTTTACTTCAATTTGTAATACATTCAAATATATGGGCGCATCTTCATACATTTGTTGACATCTAGATATATTATATGTTACGTTCCTATCAAAGCTGAAAATCCCTGTGTTTAATGCCATTTTCTTGTTTGATTTATACTTTTTCCTGATTAATAATCTTGAACTTTGTGTGATAGAGATGTGGATGTCTTGGCAGCACGTTAGCTGTGATGAAGAAGTCATCAAAGTTTCTGCCAGTATGTTAATTTTTCTTAAGTTTTTTGAGCATTCATGAGATTGTTATTACTTTTATTTTAAACAAATTTTGAAGTGTTTTTTTTTTGTTCAGTTGCAGACTTGTTATTGATGCTAAATTTCTCCTTTGCACTTAACTTTATAAGCTGACTAAAGTTTTCTAAGTTACCAGAAGGGAGAACCTATCCTTTAGAGTTCTATTTTGGCAGGTTTTAGGCTGGTCAATGTGGTTTTCTGAGTATCTTTTTCTCGAAAGAAGCTGGGCCAAGGATGAAATCACTTTAAAGGTAAGGCATTTATGCTGTACTTTATATTGGATTTTTCACTATGCACTAGAATTTTACAAGCTTATATCTGTGCTTCACATTTTGATTTCATTTGAGTCTCATGTTATTGTTTCTACAGTCAGGTCTTTTACGGTTGAAGGACTTCCCTTTGCCTTTTTGGTTGGCACTTTTTGTAGAAGGGACTCGATTTACAGAGACGAAACTTTTAGCAGCTAGAGAGTATGCAGCCGCAAATGGATTACCTTCTCCTAGAAATGTTTTGATTCCACGCACAAAGGTCAGAGTTTATTTTAACAACTTTTCATGGACTTGTCACTCTTACCATGTTTAGATACTTTTTTTGTTTGTTTGTTTGTTTATATCCCTTCTTTGAACTCCTTGACCTCCGCAAAAGAAATACAGTTGTCAGTTGCCAGCTGCAATTTTACCAAGTCTTTGGGGGTGATGTGAACATAATAAAAACAATAAACAGAATTGAATTTGAATGAGAAAAATTGGGCTCTTTTTTTCTACGTGTATTAATGCATCAACCTACTTCAGTGTATAGCTTATTTTCTTATCAGACATTAGAACATTTAAAAATCTGTCTATTTGGCTTTGAATTTCCTGGGTAACTTTGTTATAAGACGTGAGTTTTGACATCATGACTATAAGTGGCCCTTTAAAGAAAAAGAAAACCAGTTCATGTGTAAAGTATGCCGATGCTATTCTTAAGGTAATTTACATTTTCAGCATCTCATCGCCTGAATTTTAAATGCAAAATTCTGTCATACTTTGAAGTGCAAATTTCTAGGCATGCAAATCATCAAAATGTTTTTTTTTTATGAGAAACAATACTTTCATTGAGAATAATGAAAAAGATACAAGAGCTACAAAAAGCCTACAAAAGGGCATCCAAAAAAACAGCCCGAAAGAGGAGAACCCCTTACAGAAAAGGACTCCAATCCAAAAAAAAATATACGAAATGCAAATCATCAAAATATTTAAAGGAATGCAAATATATTTAGAAAATATACGATTTAATAGATGTGTCTACATTAGTTCATGTGATGTATCTGCATGTCCTGGTCATATTTGTCCCCATTGTTAGTTCTTATTAGTCTACTGTTTAAATTAGACATTTTTTAAGAAGGAAGTTTTTTTATTAATGGAAAGCTTTGATTTCAGCTTCTTATGAAAACGGTTCAGTTCTATTAGAGGAAATTAGAGACATGTCTTTTTTGGCATTTTTTTCATTGAGTAAGATTTTATATTGATCTAGATTTATTTCCCCTGTTTCTATGCTCTATTGAGTATTAGAGTCTGTATCTCGAGCCATAAACAATGATATGTATATGGTTGTTCCAACATGTGCTTAGCTCAGGGGTAATGATACCTGTCTCTAACGAAGAGGTCTAAGTTTGAATCCCCTCACCCTACTTGTACTAAAAAAAATGAAAAAGAAAGTGCACTGTAAAAATGTCTTTCCCTCTTTGAATTCTCTTATATCCAATTGGAGATTTTTTTATTTTGGTAATATCTTTGGATGGGATCTTCGTCCCCCTTTTGTATAATTTCATATCACCAATCAAATTGTTTCCTATCCAAACACAAAAAAAAAAAAAAAGAAATAAAGTTAGAAAACATGGTGCATCAAGCATGCTAGGAATTGGCATCATGATCTTGAAGAAGTATGCGTTTTACTGCAAATGAACATGTCTATGGCTTTTATGGATTGTGGAGATTTGGGCTCATTAGCGTCTTAATTCCATTTTTCTCAATCACCTTGAATGGGAAGCTTTCTCAGTATCAGCCGGGGGATCTCCTCTCCCCCTTTGTATATCGTGTTTCTTCTCTTTTTTTCCCCTTTTGATATGAATCAAGAACAATTTCAATGATACGAAGTTATGAAAGTAGTGGTAAACCCCAATTCTAGGAAGTTACAAAAAACTTCTCCAATCAGATAGAAGAGAATAGTTGCTATATAGGAGAGCATTTAACAACAAATAAAACTGTAGTGCTTTGTGCCTTCCCACCAAATTTTCAAGAAAGTAAACTTCCTTGCATCATAACTATGGTTGATATTTTGAAGTTGAAATTCCTACCCAAATTATGAAAATTCTCTCTTATGTACTATGTGAATTGCCTAATGTTAGCATTGTTTCAAAAGATTTTGGCGTGCAGGTCGTCTTGGGAGAACGGCTTACATTTTTTACTTTTGCTAATCATGCTAAGAGATTTCTTAGTTCGTAATATCTCACTACTCTTAATATCCTAATGTAGTCAGGATAAATGGAGATTTGTTATCTTTTGAGATATATTCGGTGGTTGCCAGTTCTCTCAATACTTGAGAGATATTTATTTATTTTTTTGATAAGAAACAGAAGAGAATCGCACACTAAAAAAAACAGCCTAAGGGTGACGGGTAGCGAGATCCCCTCCCGAAGGAAGCTAAGACATGAATGCCTTCCAATTTCGAAGGATAGAGCAAAGGGAGTAATTACAAAAGAATTTGCTGAAACTATAGCACCATCTAGAAGTAAGCCATACATTACTCCACAAAACAGAAAAATCTTGAGAGACATTTATCACCGAGACAATTTGACAATTATGTTTACTTGACCTTGTTTAAGTTCTATCGTTAAGTACTACAAAGACTTACCTTCTGCAATTCAAGATCGTCTAACTATTAAATAATTTGAAGTTGAATATTTTACCTGTACTCATTTATATAGAATTCTATTTATTTTGTCATTTGTGGGTTGGAGTTTCAAATAATTTTTCATTATGCCTTGTCTAATTATTGGTTGTGGTGACTGTATTTTGAAATCGACATGAGGAAACATCAAGGGTTGGGATAGTCTCATAAACTACTGAATGTGTCATTAACCACAGCATCTCAGGGGATACTGAGCTTTCTGTTTGTTAATGTTGATTGTGTTTCTGCACAACTTTGATTTTCTCTCGTTCATACATTATATCACTTATGTCTACTTGTCTTTTAAAGGAGGGACAAAGCTTTGTGCTGCAACAGAAGAAAATGTTTTTATCATATTTTTGTTTATTCACCTGACATGTGCTGAGCTATATTTACAGCCCATGAATTGGCATAACTTGTTACTCTATTGCTTTCAGGGTTTTGTGTCAGCTGTAGGTCATATGCGGTCATTTGTTCCAGCAATTTATGATGTAACAGTAGCTATTCCCAAGAGCTCACCTCCCCCTACAATGCTAAGACTCTTCAAGGGGCAGCCTTCTGTGGTAAGTTAACTTTGTTAAAAGTTGCTTTTCATTTTTTAATGGCTAATTATATTGGTTAGAGAGTTGGAGCAGAATTCTTAGTTGCTTTGAGTTTGGTCTGGTCAATTGGGACTAATTTTATACCTTACTTTAGAAGTGAATATTGGATTCAAGAAGCCAGATTGGTGTGGGTAATTGATTTTGAATCCTTATTCCTTAAACAATCAAATAAAAGCAAAATGTAACGCAAGGCATCTTAAAATGGGAACCTTATTGATGTCTTCATAACAATGTGAATAACCTTCCGTGATCAATTGGCACACTATGCTTCCCTGAGTTCCATCAACGTGAATCCTTCTCATTTTGGTTCATGGTGGTCATCCTCTCATTAGAGAGAAAAAAATCCTTTGGTTGCAGTTTCTTTCGTCATTTACTAGTTGGTACTCAACTCATGAGTCACAGGCATTGCACATGTTTGTAAAATTTGAAAATAATTGATGGCAAAATTTTAAAATTATTTAATTGAGTATAGAACACGAGTAAACATGGTTTTGAAATTGTACAAATGTTTAATTGTGAAATAAAGTTCATAATTGTTGATTGAAATTGGTTTTTCTATAAGAAAAGGAAATTACATTTATATAAAAAAAAATTATACCCCTGAGTTAGCCTAGTTGGCCTATTGGTCTTTGGGTCCCGTGGAAGAATGAGTTTAAGTCATGATGGCCACCTACTTGAGATTTAGAATCCTATGAATTTTCTTAGCAACTAAATGTAATAGGGTCAAGTGATTATTCCGACACTCACGGATATAAAAAGTTTGAAACTATGCAATGAAAGAGAGAATATGAAAAATTACCTTGAGTTAGCTTAGTGCTCATTGGGGCTGGTGAAAGAATGAGTTCAAACTATGATTGCCACCTACTTAAGATTTAGAATCCTACGAATTTTCTTGGAAACTAAAGTGATTGTTTCGACAATCACGGATACAAAAAAAAATAGAATTATATAATGAAAGATAAAATATGAAAATTTACAAGTATATTGTAAAATTAAAATATTTATTAAATAGTTAAAATTGAAGTGAAATATTAAAATAGTGCCAAAAAGGGAAATCAAGATTCAAGATTTCCCCTTGATATATTATAGGTTACGGCTTGAAAGAAGTAATAGAGTATTTCCAAGTTAGTTTTAATTTTTATTCTTTTAATCTCTATAGCATTGGAGCTTGGTTTCCTTCCCTCTTGTAATTTCATTAGTTCAGCGGAATTAGTTTATTGTAAAAAGAACAAGGTCCATAGATAGTAGCTTTTATGTTTGTCCTCTTGATTATTTTGGTGCAATATTTTAGGCGATACAGTCTACCATGTCTCTGATAAAACCAAAAAGGTGTTTTTTCCCTTTTTGTGTGCGTCTCTCTCCCTCCATCTTGGAGATGGGAAGTAGGGATGGTTTAGAAGTGGCTTTTGGGATGAGTTGTTCAGTAGTTAAACATACAAACCTTTTTTTTTAATCTTTAAACTCAGTATTGAGAAACAATTTCATTGATATATATATATATATATATATATATATATATATTTATATATATTGGATCAGAAACCTGCTTTCATTGATATATATGAAAGTAGGGATATAAAAGAGAGAGTAAAAGAGAGAAATCCCTAAGTGAGGTAGTTACAAAGAAAACATCATTAGATACCAAATCTGTAAACAATGGATTCAAAAACACGATCAGAGGAATGCTCTTTTTCTTGGGAAATTCGACGATTCTTTTCCATCCAAATAGACTGAAAGCCCGCTCGAACGAAGGCAGCCATGGGAGCTTTTTCTCCTTTGAGAAAGGGTGGCCTGTGAAAAGGAAAGTTTTTGCGCTGTTAGCTTCATAGGCAAGTGATTTGTGCCATCCAAAAGATGACAGGATGAAAGGATGAAGCTCCATAATTTCATAGAGAATGTATATTAAGTGACTCTGTGACTCTCCCTTTGCTTTACACTCAGTATTGACGGACCTATTTCAGTGTAGCCTCTGCTTGGTCCTATCATAGAAGATATCTAATCTATCTGGTATTGTAGGTAAATGTGCACCTTAAGCGACATCCAATGAAGGATTTGCCTGAGACAGACGAAGCCCTTGCTCAGTGGTGTAGAGATATGTTTGTGGCAAAGGTAAAAGTATTTTGTTTTTGATTTTCTGTTTTAAAATATTAAATTTATAAACAATACTCCCAACTCTATATTTATTATTTTTCTTTTTGTTTTTAATAATCTAAATTATAAAAACGTTTCCAAAACCTAAGCCAAAATTTGAAAACTTAAAAAAAAGATAGGTTTTATAAATTATTTTTATTTTTGAAATTTGGCCAAGATTTCAAAGTGAAAAACACATCAAAGAAATCAAAGAAATAAAAATGATGTGAAAAAAATTGGCTTACTGTGTGGCCCCCCACTGTTAGGAGGGTAAAATGGAAATTCCCCAACCAACCGTTAGTTATGATCGTGTAGTACGTTTTGTATGTCTGGGAAGGGGATATATTGTCAGAGAAGTAGGGTGGTAAGGTATATCTCATTTTGTGTAAGGTTAAAGGTCAAGGTAGGAGAGCTCCTCAGTCCCCTCGAATAGACTGCGGGTATTTTCTATTTTGTAATGCCCGAGGGCAACTCTTTCATCTTTGATTATCAGAGAATGGTAAGGGGTACCTTGCTCTTACACTCTTGGTTTTTGCGTTCCAGGATGCACTGATGGATAAACATGTAGAAAACGATACCTTTAACGCTGAAGAATTACAGGATCTTGGTCGGCCCATCAAGTCTCTCGTGGTAAGCTCTTTGTTTTTCTTCCCAAACGAAAAGAGAATATTTTATTTTCTTCTTGAGTTAATTTTAACTTTAAGACTTCCAATTTTATCAACTTGAACCCTCACTTGAACCCTTATTTGAATAAGTAATGAAATTTGTAGCCCTGATTGGCTATGATTATATTTTTTTAAGGATTTGCGGTTAACTATGAACCCTTTTGTGGCCGGACGAATTAATTTCTATGGGATCTGATTATTCTAGTCGTGTTGGATACTTTTTAGCTGGGTTTAGGAATTTTATTGCTGAATTTAGACCCCAAGGGACAACCTAGTTGGCAAGGACTTGGAGTCTCTTGGTCATACCGGCTTAGAGGTCTTAAGTTCGAACCTTTCAATGAGCTCAATATAAAAAACCCTTGATGTCTCCCGAGTCTGAGCTTTAGGGACGGGTGCGGGTGCTCCCAGGTATAGGGGAGCTCAGGGACGGGCGCGGGTGCTCCCAGGTATAGGGGAGTAAAGCTCCGACTCCCAATTAAAAAAAAAAATTGATCGCTGATTTTAGACACTACGACGACGAAATTATTTTTACAAATGTGCTACTATTTAGCTGAGTTTAGGCACAGCTTATTGTTGTATTTAGGTGTACCCTTTTACCTGATTGATCTTGTGACTAGATTCAAGTTTTTCTCTTAGTGTTTAGGCTTGAGCATTTTTACCATGTAGGACTTTATTTTACTGCTTAATTGGTTAAGTTTTGTGTGATTTATCGGGAGATCTTATAATTTAGTTTTACCATCTATTCAAGTATAAATGGAAGTTCTCCATTTGATGAAATTCAATGTTCAATAACTGAGAGTGACAAATTTTATTTTTTTATTTTTCTAAAAGAACTTCCAACTTCTCTGTCTCTCTCACAGGTGACTATTTCATGGATATGTCTGCTTATCTTGGGGTCCCTCAAGTTTCTTCAAGGCTCTTCCTTTTTATCCTCATGGAAAGGTCTTACATTCTCAGCATCGGGCCTCGCCATTGTTACAGTCCTCATGCAGATCCTTATACGTTTCTCCCAGGCGGAGCGGTCCGCCCCCGCTAAGGTAGTCCCGGCCAAGCCTAACGACCCAAGACGACAGCCAAAACAGAACTAGAATCTAGACAGACTCACTGTTGCCTAAAACCTTGTTATATTTTCTTTTTTACACGATTGCTTATTTATCTGCAGTCGTAGTTTTGTGAACTTATACATGTGTTGGGTCTCTGTATTGTATGTGAACTCATTTTCCTTCTCAAATCAAACCTCCTCTCCGTAGCATCTTGTATTTTGCAAATTACCAAGTTCGAATTCCAATTTTCTCTCTTTTTTGAATCACAAATGTAGTCTAATTTTGATAGTTATGTCCATTTTATCTTTAAATTTAAAAATTTTAATTGTGATTCTATACAGCTTTTGTGGACAATACTATTTTTGATTAAATGATGATGCAACGAGGTTATTAGGCCAACGATAATTGATTTGGTATAATGTGATCGATAAATAATTCACAAAATGGATAGTCGGATAAAATAGAACTACTGATTGATAATTAATTTGGCACAAGGTTTGAGTGACTGTTCGGACAGTTGATTGAGGTATATGTTTTTTTTGTTGGGTACAACGTGTGGGGGTGAGAGATCGAATTCATAACCTTTTGGTTGAAGATATATGCCGTGTATTTATTTAACAAATTGATTTCTTTTTTCTATATTGGTATATGTTTTTTTTTGGGTACAACGTGTGGGGGTGAGAGATCGAATTCATAATCTTTTGGTTGAAGATATATGCCGTGTATTTATTTAACAAATGCGGATTGTTGTATTGATTTCTTTTTTCTATATTTACATTATAGTTATAGTTGTATAGTTGAAAAGTGAAACGCAAAGAAACAAAACAGAAAGGAGAAAATCCCCAAAACAGAGTAGCCATGAACAGATGCGAGGGACAGAAGCCCTGCATCTGTCTGCAGCCATTGCAATTTGCAAACGGAGCTTCCTCCAGCCATTGCAATTCTACAGCACCAGGTGAAAGCGACATGCCTTAGAAATTTCGGCATTTGAAGAATGTCTGATGTAATTGTTGACCCTATTGTTGAAAAATCCTATTTGTTTGCAGCAAAAGGGAGTGGATGCATTTGGAGTCGGTTTCAATGGCCTAATCGCTTGCTTCAATAGCCATGCCTAAGCTTTCTCGAATGGCCACCGCCTCTGCTTCTCGTCAACAAGGTGAGCAACTCAGCATCTCTATCATCTCTTATAATCATTGCAACACAACAAATTTGGATTTTGTAAAACTTCTTATAGATGATGGAATCGTACCATTAAAGATTATTCTTTGACAAATATAGCATGCTCAAATTGGGCATCAAATCACCGATGTTTGAAGGTATAGGACCTCATAATAAATTGTGATGGAGATATAGTAAAGTTAGAGTAGGATGCCATTGCGAGATTGAATCCTCATGGAGATCATTATCATGACTTGGATCAACTGGATTTGGATCTTTAGATGCCAATAGGTTAGATAGTTTTCCTTCGAGTAAGTTGTTTGATAGATCCAAGCTAGTGATTTGAGATGACATGTTATAGATCCAATTGTTTGGTATAGAACCACAAATTCCGGCATTAGAGATAATGACATCACCGGTTAGTTGAGTTTGAACTTGAAGCCAAACTGGAAACTGAGAACCAACGAGACAATTTTTCAAATGAAGAGTCCTGAGCCTGAAAGGAGGAATCCAATCATATGCCACGTTGAAGACCGAATCTTTATTTTTGTCTGTTGTAATTTCAAGTATTTCCAACTTCGTCAAATTCACCAAATGAACTTCGGTTATGATTGCGTTTTCCGTCTGACCCTGCTACATTTGGTTGACAAGATAACTCATTATCTTAGGTAGGTGGCCACTATGGTTAGAACCAATTCCCTCTAAGCCCTTTCCTATTTACATTAGCCCTTGTCGACGGCTAGATCATCCCATGATGGTTTGCATTCCATGTATTGTTGTAAGCAAACTCAACTAATTTTGAAAGTTGCCTAAAACTTGGGGATATGGTTCCATTCAAGAGGTTACTTGAGACGTCAAGATATTTCAATAAAGACAAATTACCTATCAAATTTGGGAGCGAACCCCATAACTTGTTATTTGAAAGATATAAGTATCTTAGATTCTTGGTGAATTTGGGATCTCTCCCACCAACTTGTTATTTGAAAGATATAGGTATCTTAGATTCTCAGGCGTCCTTGGTGAATTTGGGATCTCTCCCACCAATTCGTCACGACGCAAGTCCAGTAGGAACAATTCGAAGAGCTTCCTGCAAGCTCATCACTTCTACAGCCAAAATTGTTGTAAGCAAGTTTCAAAAATTGTTCTTGTCAAGATTGGGCAAACTTGGCGGCATGTGATCTCCGATACACCTTAAGTGGTTCCCACTTAGATCGAGATACTGTGGATTTTTCAATTTCATAAAGTCTCGAGGAATTGTACCATGAAAATCATTGAAGTTGAGATCAAGTTTTTCAAGGCCAGTAAGATTAGATAGCCACAAAGGTAAGAGATATTTTATTGAATTGTCTGATAGATCAAGGACTCCAAGTGCAGTGAGATTTAGAAATCCAATTGAACTATCAAAATTTGGAATATTGCAATCACCCAAGTGTAGCTCTGACAAGGAAGAAAGCATATTAATTGCTTGCATCCAATTTGCCGGTAGACGACTCAAATCCCCACCATTTGAACATTAATGTACTCTAAAGAAGAACGACCAGAAAGCCATAGCAAGTTTTCAACCGTGAAGTTTGATCTCTCTTCCTATATAAATTGATTATATGCAGAAAGGTCTAAATACGCCTCAAATTGGACAATTTTCCTAAATGGAGAGGAACCTCTCCACCAAAATATGTAGAAGGGAGTTGAGGCATCTCAAGTTTAAGAAATATGGAATAGAAACACCTTCGAGATAGTCATACTCAAGTCTAAATAGCTTAGATCTTTGAGCTCAAGTAGAGAAGGATTGATCTCACCACCAAAACATGACTTCTTTTACCGCAAGGTGGTGTCCAAGGCCTCTAAGCTTTTCATGTCATCGGGAAAATAAGATAGATAATTGATAAAGTCCAACGATTTTCGCAGATCAATCTTTGCGACCTTCCTAGATTCACAGCAATTTTCACCAACCCAAGAAGAAAGTCCGACAGAAGGATGTGATAGGTTTTGTTTGAAAGCAATGAGTGCTTTTCTCTCTAGAAGTGCACTTAATAGCATAAGTGTTGGTAATTATAAAGTATTAGACATCCCAAGTTAAAAAGAAGAAGGACCTAACAAAGAAAGAAAAAGGGACTATATTACAAGTTGATACATTGAGTTTGACACCTAACTTTAATTTTTTTGTTTGAGGTAATTGTAGATTTGATAACTTAATTTAAATAAAATACATTCAACTAAAAACTAATTGTACATAAAGTGAAATTAGAATACAGATGGTGGGTGTAAGATTCATTGTTGTACAATTTTTTTTCTATGGATTATGTGAAAGATTTGTACCCTTGCCATTTCAACTGGCCAACAATGAAATAAAGTTTTTTTTTTCTTTCTAAATATTATATGGTGCACTTCTACCATATTTACAAATTAGTCTGAAAATTTGAGGGAGAAAGTTTAAGAATAATGTAATTTAAAAAACTAATTACAAAAATAATGTATATTTAAAAATAATAACAAAATAAATGTAGTATAAATAAAAAATTACAAAATTAAGTTATACATTCAAACTATTGACAAAAATAGGTTAGGTGCTAGTCAAAGTCAAAAATCGCATATAATGGATGCGATTTAGGTGCCAACATGACATAGATGGGGTGGACCTCGAAGAATGAGTCAGCAAGGAAATTGCGTACGCAATTTCTATTTATGGAAAGTTGCGTACAATGAACGCGATTTTCATTTAAAATATTTATATATTTATTTATGTAGTCTTTTATTTATTTTACGAATAAAATATTTTATTTTATTAATATTTTATTTATTTTCTATTTTCTATATAGTTTTTATTTATTTTATCTATAAAATATAATTTATTTTATTATAAGTAAAATCATACATTCGTTTGGAACATATTTTTTCAATAAATCTTAGATCATACTAAACATTACAATAATTTATATAAAAAGAATCACATGTATGTAATGGCAACAAACAATTGAAAATAACAAGAAGTTAAAAAAGAGAAAATGAAATTAAAAAAAAAGTAAAAAGAGAACATTAAACTAAAAAAAAAGGTTAAAAGAGAAATTGAAGAAAAAAAAGTTAAAAATACGTTGGAAGAGTAAAAATTGAAAATAAAAAGAAGTTAATAGCGAAAATGAAATAAAAAAACAGTTAAAAGAGAAATTGGAATAGAAAAATGTAGTTATGTTAGAGCAGGGATTTGAGTTGACAATGACCTGCACAATTCTTACCATTGAACCAAATGACAAAATAATATATATAATATATATAACTCGCAGTATCGTAGCCATTAAATACGATTTACCTGAAATTGCATCCAACGACTGTGATTTTACTGCCCTAGAAAATATTTCAAACCTACGTTATTTGTGTCATTTGTTTTTTAAAAAACATTATTTTAGAAAAAAATCCAAATTTGAGTTGATAGGAGCTTTAAAAGACCAGTATTATTTTTTAAAATCCATGTTTTCTAGGCTCTCTACGTTCTCTCTCTCATCCCTTCCCTCCTTCGAGTGGCCAACAGGAAATTTGAATTGACGGGAGCTTTTAATCACCTTTTTTAAAATCCATTTTTTTTAGGCTCCTTAAGTTCTCTCTCTCATCCCTCCCCTCCTTCTCTTCCCATCTTCTCTCTCCACCATCTCTCTTATTTCTCTATGGTTACACAGAATCTTGTACTTTCTTATAGTTTGGATTTTTCCTTTCAATTTAAAAACACTTCCATCACTTTGGGAGCGATTTCGATTTCCATATCTCGCTTCGGTGCTCTCTCGCTCTCTCCGCTCCCTCTCTCTCACTTGTTCTTTGCTCTGTCCCATTATTTTTTTTTTAAAATTGATACTTCCACGTGAATCAAAGTGAATTAAATTTTAAATTTTAAATCCAATCATAATTAAAATTAAGAGATTAAATGAGAGATTTTAAGGAGGAAAAAAAATCTTAAATGAATTTGATTTAAATTTCAAATTTGAATATGAATAAAGGAGATTGAGATTCTGTTTTCCTTAATTCTAATTTTAAAATTTTTAATTATAAAATCTTTAATCTCTTAAATTATTCGTCAATAATTTTGAATTTGAATTTACCAAAAACTTTATTTATTTACTTTCGTTGATTTAATTTTGTTTCTGATTTCATTTAAATTAACTAAATTTTATTAATAATTATTTAGATAAATAAGATAAACGATATTTTATTTTAAAATATTTGATATTTTATTTTGGCTCTCTCCTATTCCTTCTCTCCCTCATCTCTTGCTCTCTCCCGGCATTTTTCGGTGATATTCTTCTTTGAAGGTGAGTCTCACGTTTGCGCCAGCAACATCTCCTCCCTCGTCAACGTCTTCTTTGGAATTTGATAAATATTTTGAAAAATCTAAACTTCCTCTGCCTAAATAGTAGACACAGGTAATAAATAAGAGAATACTAAAGATTCGAGCCATAGAATTTCTCAATTCTGACACTAAGGTACTTATTAGCATTAGATCTAATAGAATTATTTTGCTGTATCCAAACTAATATCAATCCAACCCATTTCATGAATAAAAGGTGACCAATTAACCAACCAACAAAACTACTTGTTACAAATAACATCTCGTTGTTGCATCGAAACATAGAAATGTTGACTAATCTGACTAACATTTAACTGGGTAAAATGAAATGGTTGGATAATTGAAAAATGAGATTATTCAGGAAGAGGGAGAGAGATAAAGGCCGTAGGGAATAAGAGAGAAAGGGAAGAGAAAAAAATAAGGGAGATGGTGGAGGGAGATAAACATAAATGGAGGGGAACGATGATCATTGATCACAACGAGAAGTGCCGGTGATTATAAAACAATACTGGCTTTTTAAAGTGTCTATTCAGTCCAAATTCCTTAAGATTTCTAATTTATTATTTTTTTAGAAATAAAATACGGTGATAATATTTTCTTATTTCTTTCATTCCGATAACTAGTTTAGATACCATCCAAATTTTTTTTTTTTTGATTTTTAAGCTTAAAATATCCAAAAACGCTATTTCATTTTTTTTTCTAATTTTAAATTTTTGCATTTTATACGTGCAACATAATCATGAGCTTGAAATGATAAAAAATAATTCTTTTATTAATATTTAGAAAATATCAAATTTTTAGTAGCACATATGTGAAGATGGAAGATTSAACCTAGATTTAACTCATCAGCTAAGTATTGATATTTAAGAAATATCATTAAGTTTGACTCAATTGGGAAGAAACTGTTCATTTAGTTCCACTTCACCCAAAGTCATTAAAAATATTAATATGTGATGTGGGGTTGAGCGTATTTTTTGTGAGAAAAATAAAGACTGCCTGTATTATAAGTGGATATTTTTTGGCTTTAACACCTAACTTATGTTCCATAGGTGATTGTGGATTCCTAGTTTAAATAAGACTGGTAAGAAACACGTGCGATGCACGTGGAACTCGAAAGTTTTATTTTTAAGTACAAAAAAATGAATTAAAAAAAGTGATAAATTACAACGTAACCTAATTTTATAAAATTGAAGATGTTGGTTTCGGTATTTTATTATTATTATATGAATATTTTAGATATTTGTATTATATTGTATCAGTTTTAATTAATACAAAATATTCATTTAAACATATTTTCTGTTCATTTATTTATGGTTTTTACGATTCCTAATTATTTATTTAGGTGAATATCTTAGATAATTTTTTTTTCATATGAATATTTTTTTATTGGAATTTAAATCAACACATACGATGTTTCATGAATGCTGAACTACGTATTATATTTTATCATGATTTTTTATAAAAATATTTTATCGGGATTAATTACAATTCTTCATTTATCGTCAAAAAATATCACAATATATTATTTACTTACAACTTTTTTTGTAATTATAATTTAAAAATAAAGGATAATTAATTATTCAACAAAATTGAAACTGAATTTAAACATGTTAATGAAATTAATAATTGTTTTATATAATACAATACAGGACTTTATTTCTAAATTAGAAGTGGGAAAGTTACTTAATAATTACCTATTATACTTCTCACCTATTTTTACCTATACCAACCCAATATTATCATATGTAGCTCAACCAATAAACTTCAGCTAATAACAAAGCCCGACTACAAGGATTTTGTATTTCTAAACACATAAATGCACAAATTATAGAAACCAATTTTTTTCTCCTCTCCCTTCACGCGTGTATCACCTTTCACTATATGTCGTCTTCTTCTATCCAGTGCCGCTACTGTCTCAACAGCTTTCTCCTTCTGGCTCGCCACTACCGTTCCCTCTCTCGATCGCGCCCCTAGCATACAAGTTTAAAGCAACAACATTTTGCGACCTCGACTACAACTGTTATACCCTCTGTCTTTCCTGTAACGACTTCTACTATGCCCTTTGGTTAAGTATGGTGAGAACGAAAATCTCACTTTCTCGCAAGTTTTTTAGTGCTCTCCCCTTTGCATTTTGTATTTATCTCACCCACTATGTATATATATATATCTCTAAAAAAGATGAAGAAGATGAAAGAGTTTTTAGAAGTTAAATGGAATAAAGATAATGGAACATTAATGATCTTCTAATTATTGTCTTGATTCATAGTATATGGAAAAATTGAAATAGGGAGATGAAATACTGAAAGGTATTATGGCTTAAATGAAGGGAGAGGGGAATTTGAGGGGTGGGATCGTGAGGGAGAGAGAGAAAATTTGTATTTAAATTACACAATTACAATCAAAAGAATAGTGAAAAGAGTTAAAATGAGAGGGTAAAAATGGAACACAAAGTTTCTCCTAAGAGTGGCTTTTATATATACTATTAGATATAGATATAGATATAGATATATTGAGCTCAAAGACCTATTTTACATGAAATTAGAGTACAATTAGTTATTAATATTCATTAATAACTAATTGCATTCTAATTTTAGTTAAAATATATTCAGCTGAAAAATACCGTTGGTTGTATTCTAATTTTGGCTAAAATATGTTCGGCTGAAAAAAATACTGTTTTAGTTGTCAATTTAAGGTTGGTTTCATAGATTAGACCTCTCTTTTCATTTTAAAATATGACTCAGTTCACTCATAATTTTTAACTGAAAAAAATATGATATTTATTTTTGTATTTCTTAATTTCATCGTGTTGAGGTGAGTTGTTGTGTTTTCCTATTTTAATTGTATTCTATATCATTACTCATAAATATTAAAATATGGTTTTTAGAATTTTTATACTGTGGAACCTAATTATTATTTAATAATTTGTTGGGATGGTAACGATATTATAAAATTTACTTTTTTATTGTAATTTTGTGAGCAAACTAAAAATTAATTTGACTCGCAAGAATGTTAAGAATATGTAAAGTTAGAAAGATAGATGGACACACGATATTTTTAATGTGGTTCGGTTCACAACCTACACTACGAGGCCACACCTAGAGATTTAAAATAGATTATCAAATGATTAGTACATAATATATATTATCTTAAGATACATATTACATCTTAAGATCAAATAATAAGACGGTAGTAACACGAATAAGAAAGTCAAAAATGCAACAAACAAACATTAGAAAAAACGCTACATACCTTGTAAACGGGATACAACGTAACAACTCACGTATGGAAATAAATTTGCCAAACGTACTTCTCCTTAGGCAGCCAAGTTTCTAGAGATGTTCCATGAGCACCTTTACTAACTTCTTCTCCTTCTCATCTTTCTGGTGCATGATACAACAAAACCGATTTTTTCGAGTATGTCGTAGCTGATACGATCTATAAAACGCAGGTACAATATTCTCCGTGATTCATTTGTGAAAATGGTGAAAAACCAGATGTTGAGGCCAACAGGAAAGCCAATTGCCATGCTGATAAAGATGCCAAACATTTCGGATTCATTTTCCTTACCATCTTTAATACCCAAAATAAGAACATTGCCTGTATTTGCATTTTCGTCTCCCGAGCTCTTGGTTTCTAGAGAGTTGCCTTCATAAATGGAGGGGTCATTCAGTGTTTGGAGCTGCTTGCCAGTGGGTACTCGACCAGTCAAATTGTTGAATGACAGATTCAAGTGTGCCAAAAAATTTAAAGAAGCTATGCTGGTTGGAATCTTTCCAGAGAGATGGTTGCAGGAGAGATCAAGTGTTTCTAACTGTTGCATGGCTCCAATATTTTCTGGAATGCTACCAACAAGATCATTATTGGACAAGTTTAGAGCAACTAGACCACGAAGATTTGTTATCTCATTTGGAATCTCACCACTCAACTTATTTCTTGAAAGGTCTATTGTCAGAACACGATTGAGAATGACACTATATTCATCCTCTCTTCCTTTCATGACCAGTGTTGTTTTCTCTGTTCGAAAGTGATAGTTGTGGCTAAAAATATGAGTCATGAGGTACAATTCATTGGCACTAATGGACCTTTCAGAAACTAAAGGTTCTGAATTATTCAAACAACTTGGAATTCCTCCAGAAATATTGTTGTTTGAGAGATCTAGTAGCCGAAGCCATCGAAGATTGCACAACTGTGATGGGATAGTTCCACTGAAATGGTTTGATCGAAGATTCAGCAACCACAATTTTGACACATCTAGTCCTATCCACAAAGGAAGGCTTCCGTATAGTCTATTTCCACTAAGATCAATGCTCCTGAGGTCTGAACAGTTATGCAAAGATTTGGGAATTCCTCCATGGAGATGATTGTTGCTTAACCTTAATGTTTTGAGGTATGTCAAAAACCCTATTGAGCTTGGAATCTTCCCATATAGATTATTGTTGGCCAAATCAATAACTTCTAATGATTTAAACTTACCCCAAGAAATATCTAACAGGTCTCCTGATAGTTGATTGTCTGGTAATGAAATTATTCCAAAATTACTCATATTTTGAATGGACAATGGAATTGTACCGTTGAGACGATTCTCCGACAAATATAGTTGTTCCAAATTGGGCATCAAATCACCAATATTTGAAGGTATAGACCCTGATAACAAATTTCCATCAAGATATAGAAAGGTTAGATTAGGATACCTAATTGGTGTTGAATCCTCAGGGAGATCATAATTTGGGTGTTGAGGAGCCAGTAGGTCAGCTAACTTTCCTTCAAGCAAGTTGTAGGATAGATCCAAGCCGGTGATTTGAGAGGACAGTTTAGAAACCCACTCATTTGGTATAGGACCACGAATCCCAGCATCTGAGATAATGACATCACCAGCAAGTTGAGTTTGAACTTGAAGCCAAATTGGAAATTGAGGGCCAATGATGCATTTCCTCAAATAAAGTGTCTTGAGCCTAAAAGGAGGATTCCATTCATATGACACGTTAGAAAATATCAAGGATTGATTTTTGTTTGTATAAATCTGAAGGGATTCCAACTTTGTCAAATTCACCAAGTGATCTTCTGTGATGATCCCTTGCCACGAATTTTCGTTACTAGAAAATTCAATAAGTTTTGAAAGCTGCCCAAAACTTGGAGGTATAGTTCCATTGAACCGATTATAGGAGGCTTTCAGATATTGCAACGAGGATAAGTTTCCAATTGAATTTGGGAGTGAACCCCATAATTTGTTATATGAAAGATACAGGAATCTTAGATTCTCAAGTGTCCCTAGTGAATTTGGAATCTGTCCCACCAGTTCAGTACGTGTCAGGTCCAAAACTTCCAACCTATTGTGGGAGCAATTTGAGGAACTTCCCAAAAGATCAGAAATTGTACCGCCAAAAACGTTTCCAATTAGACGAAAAGACCGTAACTTGCAAAGATTTCTTAAAAAAAAAAACTTGGCTTGTGATCTCCAATATTCCTTAAATCGTTGAAACTTAAATCAAGATATTGAAGGTGTTTTAATTTCACAAAGTCTCGATGAATCGTACCTTGAAAAGAATTGCCACTCAGATCAAGTGTTGTAAGGCTTGTAAGATTCATTAACCACAAAGGCAACCAAGTGTTTATAAAATTTCTTCCTAAATTAAGAACCCTGAGGGAAGTGAGATTTTGAAAACCAATTGAACTATCAAAGCTTGGAATATTACAATCCTCCAAGCGTAGTTCTGATAAGGAAGAAAGTTTATTGATTGCATGCATCCAATTTGCTTGTACTCTACTCAAATCCATACTTCCAATATCAAGGTACTCTAAAGACGAAAGACTCGAGAGCCATGACAGGTTTTCAACTCGCACTCTTGCCTCAAATCCTTCTTCATAAACTTGGTGAGATGCAGAAAGGTCTAAATACTTCAAATGGGACAAATTTCCTAGATGGGGAGGAACATCTCCATTAAAAGATGCGGAAGAGAGATTAAGATACCTCAAATTTTTTAACCTCCCAAAGAAAGATGGAATTGGAGCATGTTCAAAATTGTTTAGACTCAAGTCCAAATAGTTCAAATATTTGAGTTCGAGTATCAAAGGATTGATCTCACCTCCCAAGCATGATCTTTTGTACTCTAGTGAGGTGACCGTAAAGCTTTGCGTTCCATTGAAATAAGAATATTGATAATTGGTGTAGCCCAACGAGTTACGTACATCAATCTTCGTGACCTTTCCAGAGACATATGACTTAATATAATCTAGATATAAATTAAGTTAAAAAATATATTTGATCCTTGCAGTTTGTTGAGTAATAATTTAGTCTCTAATTTATAACAATTTAATTCATGTACATTCAAATTTGTAACAATTTAATCCATGTAATTTAGCGTGTAACAATTTAGTTTCTATAGTTTAAAATTTGTAACAATTTTGTTACGTTGTGAAATTTTTTTTATTAAGATTAAGTGTCGTTTTTTATTTTTTATAATTTATAAATACATTTTGTCTCTCATCAATTTATTGATTTACATGTATAAAAAAGTTAACAAATTTTTTTACTATAGGGACTAAACCATTACCAACTTTAAATTATTGATACTAAAGTTCAGAATTAAATAATTAGTAATTTGAAATTCTAAGAACTAAACCGTATAAATTAAAGTTCATGGACTAAATCATTAGTTGAATGAAAGTGTTGGTAGGTAGCAAAATCAATAATATACCTAGATCGGTGATTATTGTTAATTAAGTCAATAAATAATTATTACAATTATAGCTAACCAACATTTAAATTAATTATTGATTTTCAAGTGATAAAAAATATGTTTAGTATACCTAACATATTTTTTTTACAGGATATGTTAGGTAATTTTAGAATATTAAAAAGTTAGGGATTTTGTATAAATTAATTAGTTTCATTTTTTATTTCATAATATATAGGGAGGTGGTTTCAATTATTTGCCTTTTAACATTTTTAAAGTTTGAATTAGTAATTAAAATGAAAATTGCTAACGATCCGTTTTTTCTTTTCACAATAAATTAAAATGTGAAGGCAAAATTGAAAATAATTACGTAGATTATTAAGGACATTTTGTATAATTAGGCAATTTTATTTTAAAAACTCTAGGATCCCTCGTTTCTCTAACATTATATCTCTCTCTCTCTCCAATTTATCAAGTGAGGCAATAAATTTGTTAAGTATTACACATATATTTTTTTTAGCTGGGTATGAATTTTCTTTCTAAATTTTATATATCTTTTTAAAAAATTTAATCGAAAGAAAATTGATATACTTAATATGAAGTATATAATTCATATAAAATTTTTAAGTATTTTATATATACTTTTTGAGTTACAATCACGGTATCAAAAAATATAATGTGTTTAATCATAATTAAAAAAAATTGTCTCATTTGATTCTAAATAAAAAAATTTCTGTAATTTTTTTTTAAAAGATGAAAATGATTCAAAAATATAATTTTTATTTTTATTTTTTTTGAGACAAACATATTTTTAGTTATTTGTTAATGTAGTACTAATAATGGTTCCTGGTTGAATTATAATGTGTTTAATTATAATTAAAAAAATAGTTTTTAAGCAATAATTAGAGTCTATAAATATATCACGAGAATATGAAACAAAAGTTTTTTTTTTTTTTACAATTATATTATGTATTAATTGTTGTCAATCGAATCATAACTTGAATAGGATACCTATTACTTTCCTTGAGGTTTAAGATTGATCTCAATCTTTATCTTTGTTGAACTTAAATAAAATGTATTTATTGTCTTTTCTTAAATATGATAAATTGTATATAAATAATTGTTTAATAGTTCATTAATTGCATTTTTAAAATTTGAGCAATTAATTATAAAATGTTAAATAATGTATTTTCGAAGGACCAAACATTTTGGAATATATATTAGAGCAGTAAATTCAAAGATTTTAATGATAGTTAATTGCTTAAATTTTTGAAAGGAAACAAATAGATCTCATGTACTACATGTGTATATCTTGATTCCATCTCAAAATTAATTGGTACTTACAGATGCTCGTTTGAACTTTTGAACTCTGATACAATGTTAATATTGATAGGTTTCATCTCAAAATTTATTGACTATGAGAACGGTAATCCAGTTATATTGTAAACCATTGTTAGGCCTCTTTATCTCTTCAACGTGGAATCTTTAACCTATCTTAAAGTTATTTTAAATGAAATACAACTAATATAAATAGTTGGCAAATGATTAAATTTTTTTAGTAAAATTAGAAATAAAAAATAAAAAATGGAATTCCGAATTATTATATTAAAAACCTTCATCAGCTTTTCAGTCATCACAATGATTTGCCGTGTGGGGTTTTTGAGTCAATAATTTGGGGCTTTTGAGTTTGCTTTTCCACAATTGAAAAAAAAAAAAGAAAGAAGAAGACTTTGACCGACTAAAAGTTGACTCATCATAGCTTATTTTGTACGGCTAGAAAATAATTTAGTTCAAAGTAATACAATTTAGATAAAATATTAAAAATTTACAGCTAAAAGAAGAATTGAAACGACAAAGACATTTGTAAAAATATAGCGAAAAAAATAAAAATAATAACAAAGACATTTAGGAAAATAAATTTGTCCAAGAGTTTACAATCAGTGTTTTTTAGTAAAAAAAAAAACTAAAAAAACACTAATTCAAACCCTTAGGCCTCGTTTGATGACCATTTATATTTATGTTTTTGGTTTTTCTATTTTTAATTTTTGGTTTTCAAAACAAAAATTTTTAATAATCATTTTTTGTTTTTTGCTTTTAAAAAATGGAAAACTAAACATGTTTGGTAACTATTTTTAGTTTTTTGTTTTTAAAAAAATTAGAAAATTGGAAGAGAGAAAATCTTATGTATGGGAGATATGACAATGGTGTGTGCTCTTCCCTATTCTCGTGCTCGTGAAAATTTTTAATCCGTGTCTGCTTCTTGTTTCTCGATCCAAGAGATGCCGTCGAGAAAAATCATCGGTTTATAATTGCTTTTAATTATTTTTAGAACTTAAAAAATAAAAAAGCGTAATAAATATATATTAATTATTAAAAATTAGAATTGGGGACGGGTCGGGACATGCATTTCCTATTTTTGGGGTCTGATCCTGCGGAAATTTTTGTCATCCCACAAATGAAAATAGAATTTTAGATGTAAATAAACTTTTGGAAGATAAATTTTAGAGAGGTAAATAAAAAAATTTAGAAAAAAAATTAATGAAAGAAAAGTTAAAGACAAAAAGAGAAAACTTTTAGAGAAGAAAAGGTAAAGTCGATCGGAAAAGATATGTTAAAGAAAAAAAGAAAATTAGAAAGAAAGATAAAAATTATAGTAGAAAAAATTTTAGAGATAAGAAAAAGATTCAAAATATATTTTTTAGAGAAAATAAATAAATATACAGATAAATAAATCTTACGCCGAAAGAAAATTGAACGAGAAAAAAGATATAATTTTTAGAGGAAAAATAGATTAGGAATGGAAAGAAAAGTTATAAAAGAAATTTTAGAGTGAAGAAAGTTTGGAAAAATATTTAATTTTTAAAGAGAGAAATGAAATTGATCTATTACAAAAATAAAAAACAAAAATACATATAAACGAAAAATTAGGAAAAATGAAATATTCAAAATATCAAAATTTTAGAGAGAGAAAACTAAAGAAAGAAAAAAAAAATTAGAATGAGAAATAAATTTTTTAAAGTTAAATATGAGGAAAAAGAGTTGGGTATTAAAAAAAATCAGCATAAATCTGTCTTTGAAAACTTTTTTTTTTTTTAAATTTACCTAGAATTTCAAAATTATTTTTAAAGGAAAAGATGGAAAATTGAATTGTCCAACCATCCTATTTTTAAAAAACTAAAAACGAAATCAAATGGTCCTTTGTTAATAATAGATCGACTATAATATAAAAGTAATAAATACACAACCTTATAGTTTGAGATATATGTCAATTACCAGTTATACTTATTTTGTCTACACAAAACTAACCAGGACTGAGTACAACAATATTAATTATATTCCTAATTTGAGTACAACAATATTAATTATATTCCTAATTTAGATAAAACTTTGACAGAAAGATCACATTGATTTATAAACACATTTTAAATAAGTACTTCGAAAATAAATATCCAAAAAAATGTTGCTTTTAAAGTATAATGAAACAAATTTATTTTAAAAATACTTTTAGAAAATGTAACCAAACACTTAATTAAAAATATTTTTTTAAAAAAGTATATATACAATAATAAGCCACTGAGTTTCTGTGAATAATATTCCTACTTGAGAGAAAAATTATCATTAGCTTAAAATAGTTATTTATAAATGTTATATTACTAGCCGTTGTTCCTAGTTAATTATAATTAAAAATAAATATTCATAAATATATCACGATAATATGGGACTAAAGTTTTTTTATAATTATATTATGTATTATGGTGGTTAATACGAGTATAATTTAGTGAATAAGGTATCTATTATTATTTTTTTTGGAAGTGAAAGTATGACCAATTTGTTTTATTTAATTATTTATTTGTTATATATCAACCCTTACATTTGTTGAACTCGAGAAATAATGGAGATAGTTATTGTTTCTTTTAGATAGATATAACACGTAGAGGTGAGGATTTGATATTAATCGGAGATATATATCTTAACCCTTTGTTAAAGTAATAGTTTATTATATAATTTAATATCTTATTAGGTTTATTGGTTTCATTTTAAAAATTCAAGCAATTAATTATCATTGAAAATCTTTCACTTCCTCGATGTTTTTCCTTCTGATGCATATCTAGTAATATAATAATTAATAATTTATAATAAAACATTAATAATTATTGTTATTAATGATAACAATGATACCACCACGCAAAGGTAACTTGAATTTCCACTGCAAATGTTGTTGGGTTTAAAAAAATATATATAAAATAAAGGAAAAAGAGTAAGTAGATAGGGCCTTCAAAACATTAATAAAATTAGTGATGTCATGGATTTGAAAAGAAGAGATTCAATGAAAATAATAATTGTATTTTATGTATTTATTGTTTGGTTAAAAAATTGAATCTAGATTTAAGAACTTGTTGAAGGTAATGTATTCATAATTTATTAACATATATATATATATAAATATATAATTTGTACATTTACTTTCATTGGAAATGCGACCAAAGTCGCACATTGGTTAGATAAGAGAAAGATCATTGAGGACAATTATCTCATTTGAGACCTTTGGGGTGAAACAAAGTCTATCAAGGTTATTCCTAAAGCGGATAATATCATGTATGGAGATGTTTGGGTACCTTACGGGTGTCAGTAGAATTCTCGGGTGTCGAATAAAGAAATGAAGAGCCTTGGGAGATGGTAGTCATGGTATAATTCGTGATTGAATTCTATCGAACAGCTCGTGTGCTCTAGAGGAGAGAAGTTTGTCCAGATATATAAGAGTTTGACGGATAGATTACTTAAGTTGGACGAATGAAATGACTATTTGAGGGAAGACTCGATAGTGCTTTGTTCAAAGGGAGGATTGTTGGGAATGCAACCAAAGTTTCACATTGGCTAGATAAGAAGAGGATCATGAATATATAAATTTAGAAAATCCTCGAATGTCGAATAAAAAGTAGTAAACCTTAAGATGGTAGTCATGGTATGGTGCGAATTGTCATTTCAGAAAAGCTCAGCGTGGATAACATTTTTCGAGTACTTATCATTTCAAAAAAGCTCAGCGTGGATAACATTTTTCGAGTACTTAGACAAGATTTAGAGATTTAGTAAATCTCATCTTTTCAAAAGTTTTGAATACAATATTTGAAAAGGTTAAAGCAACTCAATTTTAAATTTGGGCCTACCAAACATAAATGGATTATATCTATTTTAAAACATAAAATTNGGCTAAATTAAAAAAAAAAAAAAAAAACCTTAACTTTACCGTTGGTTTAAAAAATACCTCAATCCTTTCCAAAGTTTCAATACTACTTCGACTTTTCATAAACATTTCAAAAAATACTTTTTAAGCAAATATCCTTTAATATTTTCAAAATAAAGTTAATGTAGAAGAATATAAAATGACGTAACAATTAATCTAATTGTTTTTGACAAGCTTCCGTTAATTAACATGCCCTTTCAAATTCTATCAATGTTAGTATTGAAAGGACAAAATTCATGAATATATTTTTTTATTACTTATATGTAATTTTACATATACTAAAAAAATATGTTTAATTTTTTATATACCTTGTGGACATTGTTTCTTCTTTTCTTTTTCTTTTTTAAAGTTGACAGCAGTTTAACTAAGATTGGATACCTCGCGTAAAAGTAACATTTGAATTTTGAGTCATATAAATATATAAAGTTTGTTTGGTATGCCACTCGAATTCTGTTTTTTTTTTCAAATTAATGAATTAAATAGATTAAGTGAATATATGTTCGATAATTGGTAGACTTGTATTTGAAAACTGTTTATGAATTCCGTGATCAAAATGGTAGAAATTCTAAAAACAATATTTTTATGTTTTTTGTGTTTTCAGATTTAAGATGAAAAATTACATGACAATTTTTTTATAAATATATTATTCAATGTTTTAAACTTATTTCATTTTTGTTAAACTAAAAATATAATATATAATATTGTAAAATACCAATACTATAAAATTTATACCATATATGTTAATAAATTAAATAATATTATTTTAGATTGAAGTAGTACTCTAAAAAAAATATTTTTAGTTGATAACTACCCTAATTTATAAATATATTACTAAAAACTTTAAACCATTTTTAAATTAAAATTATATTTTTCATTAAATGTCTTGTTTTTAGATTTGTATTATTAAATTACCAAATGTTGGCTTCATGGGCATGACAACCATCTAAGCTCAAACATGGTTACTCTTCAAAATATTTTTATGATTTTTATTTTAAATGTCACATATTTTATTAATTTTAAATAAGATATGAATTTTTTTGAAATTGGATATTCTGAGGTAAATTTCTCACCTAAATGAAAAGTTTCGGTTTCTGTCTTGACTTTGTTTTTAAAAATATATATTCTTTTGCTTTTAGTTTTTAAAATAGTGATGGATTTCACTTTTTAAAATTTTAATTACTTTGTTGTCTTAATTTTGTTTTAAAATAGATTTATTTTAATTAGTTTTTACCAATGATGTTGTGGGAGGAGGGAGATGAGGAGAGTCCCACCTAAATTTAATTTTTCTTGACGAAGATAATTTAATTCAAGTTTGAAAATAAGGAAATAAATAAAGGAATCTTGAGTAATGGCTACCCACAACATGCAAAAGATTTTTAAATTTTTAAAAATAACCAAATCAATATTTTCGAAAATTATAGAAGGATAAATTTTCATATTTATCCCACCCACGTCTATTGTCCTGGGGACTGTCACTACATCATTTATCAATTTTATCTCGTCCGGACCGTTGCAAATATGCTAAAAATATTTGGTTAAATAAGCAAAACAACAATCACATTTAGTTTTTTAAAATATAACTTTTTTTTCAAAAAGAATGGAGGTCAAAATTTTAAATTACAACTTTACCCTGCAAATATATATAATATACATATGTAATATATCTGCAATATATCTGAATACTAATATATGCCTATAATATACTATTGATATAATAATGATATATGATTGATTTACTTCTAATATAACTATGATATCTACTGAACTTATAATATGACTTACAACTGATATACGTATGATAACCATTGATTTACCATGCCGGTACAATATTTATATATCTATGATATATAATTGATATGTCTCTAATTTACCATTGATATACAAATAATATATCACTTATATAACTTCTTATATATATGATTAATATAGTTTACCACTATATAACATTGATATATATTTGATATATACTTAACGTGCTTCTAATTTACCACTAATATACCTCTGATATAACCATGATATCTACTAATATAATTATGATACTTGTGTGTTGATATAATACTATTCTATCCAATATTTTTTTCATACGAAAACAATGGTGCAAAAAAAAAAAATTAAATATAAAGTTATTGTATAAAAGGTTTATGTGGATCATACACATGTAATTAAATTTAAACAAGTTAGAAAATTAATATACTTTATATATTTAAACAACTCTCTTATATTTAGTATCTAATTAATATTAATATATAATAAATAGTAGTGATATAGTAATCTATATTATTGATAATATTAGTATATCAATCAACAAATTGCAATGGTAAACTAGAATTTAAACCGTTGATATTCCACTAAAAATTAAACATTTGATATACCTTATATTTAGTATATCAGTGCAAATATATTTAGTATATCGTAAATTAGAGGTACATCACATATATATGTTAAAGGTATAATACATATATCTGATAATGTATATCATGAGTACATATAATAATGTATATCAGAGGTACATCAGATGTATATCAGAAATACATTAGATGTAACATCAGATAGAGAAATACATTAGATTTATATCAGATACAGATATACATTGAATGTATATCAGATATCATAAGGGTAAAATTGAAATAATAAAAATTCTGAAAATAAAAATTCAAATATTTTGCTATATTTGAAAATTTGAAAAGCTGGTGACATTTTTTTAAATTTATGAATTATTTTTGCCGCCCGCTGCAATTACCCATAAATCTAAGGTAATATTTAAGGTAATATAATTGTTGAGAGCTGAGAGAAATAAGTAAAAAGACGGAGAAGATGATTAGAAAGAAATAGAAGACGGAGAATATAATTTTAGTTATTTTGATAGGAGGGTATATGTGTCCACATTAAATTCTAGCGTTAACTAGCCATTTTTATTATAAGTCACACTATTTAATATAATCCTCTAGTTGTCCCAATAAATAAAAACATTTATGAGTTTTGTCATCTTTCAAGATCCGTGTAGGATCAAAATTTTTGTTTTACAAAGGTAGGAATTCCACCTATCACACATCCTTCTCCTACGATTTTATCAATTTCGTGGCTCAATACTTTTATTATTATTACTTTACAACTTTAACTTTTATCTTTCATCTATTAATGGGACTGTTATTTTTTAATTAAATGTTTATATTTTTATTATTTATTTTTTATTAACACTACTAATTTTATAAAAATTATACAAATTTTATGAGTTGATATGATTTTATTACAGAATATTTCAATTTTTTTAATTGATTGATTTTACTTTGTTATTATTATTATTATTATTATTATTATTATTATTTAACAAATTGCTTTGTTACTATTAATTAATATCAATATGTTTTTAAATGGAATTCATTATTATTATACATTATTCAAAAAATTTAATAATATTTTATATTAAATAATGAGTGTTCTAATAAAATATTATTTTAATTATTTATTATTTATTAATGTTAAATAAAATGTTATAGCTAATATTAACTTAGTAGTAATTAGCCTATAACTTCGATCAAAAGCGATGAATTCGAGTTTCATGTCAAAAAATTAATAATAATAAATAATAAATAAAATGTTATATTAAAAAGATACTATCAAAAAATAAAATGTTCCTATTCCAGTTAATTAGACTTGAAATCTAGAATGGTCTCGACTAGAACTAGATATTTATTTTGTCAAAATTTTTTAATTTCAGTTTTTGAAAATAATAACCTATTCAATTTTTTATTTTTTGCTTTTAAAAAACGATTTTAAATTTTTATGTAAATTTTTCTTTTTTAAAAAAGAAGTTTTTACAAACAGATTTGTTTTCAAAATCTTATTTTTCTTTTAATATTTTAAAAAAATTTTCTTTGACATATTTATCTCAAATAAAATTCTTTCTAATATTTTTTTAGTATTTCTAAAAAATTTATTTTTTCTGTCTAACATTTTATTAAATATTTATTATTATGGATCTCTAACAGCTCTCGCTTAAAAAAATTAATATTTTTCTACATTTTTATCTCTCTAAAATTTTGTTTTTTATAATTTTTCTTTCTATTCCTAATCTATTTTTATTTAAAAATTATATTTTTTAGTCCAATTTTCTTTCATTATGACTTTTATTTCTTTTTGTATTTCTTTGTTTTCTTTAAAAATTATATTTTGAATCTTGCTTTTATCTTTGAATTTTTTTCACTTTCTAATTTTTTTTCCTTTGAACGTATCTTTTCATCTAACTTTATTCATTTTCTTTAAAATTGATCTCTTTTTATGTTTGACTTTTTTTTCCGCTATTTTTTTTTTCCAAATCTTGTTATTTTCACACGGTTGGGTCTCCGTTTCATATCGACCCTCCCGATTTCATTTTTTCAAATAATTAACATATATTTTATTGACATATTTACTAATTGTAAATAAAATATTAAACATTTTTTAAATTAATTATTTATAGTTAGTAAATAATAATTCTAAAAGTAATCAATATATTTTTATTACACTTTTCGTTAAATTCTAAAATAATTAAAATGAATTATAAAACCGATAATTTTTACCGCGAATATCCCTGTTCTCAAATAAGGGTTCCCAAATAAGGATTCTTTAATATGAATCTCAATTCCCAGACCGATGGAGACATGGGACTAAAAATTTTCACGAACACAAAAATTGGAGAAGGCATCCCCATTTCTACCCCACATCATTGTTATCTCTAGTTTACATAGAATTTTCTCTCTCTAATATATATTTTCAATTTTCTAATTTTTTAAAAACAACAAACTACGAATGGTTACGAAACATGTTTGGTTTTAGGCTTTTTAAAAACAAAAAAAAACAAAAAACAGTTATTAAACATATATGGTTTCTGCTTGTTAAAAACATAAAACAAAAAAGAGAAAAACCAAAAATAAAAAACATAAATCGTTATCAAATGAGTCATAATGTAGGTAAAATAATTAAGGGATATATTATCGATCAAATGGTTAAAGATTCGAATCTGACCCATGTATGTTGTTGAACTAAATTAAAAAAATCTATTTATTGGAAATATATGTCAATTACCATTAAGTTATGCTTCCTTTGGCATTCATAGTTTTTTTTTTATTTTATTATTGTAACCGTGAGTTTGAATGAATTAAATATGTCAGCCCATATAGTTGTAATGGTAAGGAAAGTAAAAGGAACACGCTGCTTTTAATGTAGTTCGATTTTTTCCCACCTACGCATAAGTCGATCAATATTAATTGAGGAATAAATAAATTTATTTTTAAAAGTATTACCATTTAAGTAAGAGAAGAAGATTCTAAGATACGGACCTGAGGTGAGACTGTTAATATATTAATCAATTAAGTTATATTTAAATCAATAAATTGCTCATAATTGTCAAAGCGAGCATAACTCGACGTAATAAGCATAATTTCCAATCAAGAGGTTGTGAATTCGAGCCCATCCCACATTGTGTATTAAAAAAATTACTCATCATTCCATCAATTTCACAAAGTCAACGTAAAGTTCTCATAAATAAAAAAAATTGCTCATAATTCCTTCAATTTCACAAAGTCAACATAAAGCTCTCATAAATAAGAAAATAGAAGCTACAATTAATGTAATATTTTGTCAAATTGAAACATAATTGTAGGAAAATAAATGACAATAAAAAGTTGCCCTGGGGAAGGATACTGAATAACCAACCACACAAAACCTAAGTGGGAGAGAATCAAAAGAGGCCCATCATATAACTCCGGATTAAAGAAAGAAGGTTTAAATCTTCACGATCGCCTTTTTTTTTTTTTTTTTGAAAAACCACGATTGAGGAGAGGATTCGAAATCACAACCTCTGATTGGAGGTATATGCCAATTACCGCTGAGCTATGCTCGCTTTGACATGACAATTAATTTTTATGTAAACTGACCAAAAAATCCATTAAAGTTTCCATTAAGAAAATAAAAATAACTTTTACCTATAAACTTACAATGTGCATCAATTTTCACCCTAAAATTTCAATATAATTTAGTTAAATTTGCCCATAAACTTAGATATTTGTTGTAGTTTTTATCCGCTATTTAATTTTTGTGAACCCAACACACTAATTTTAATGGAAAAAAAAACATTGAAAATATCTCAAAACTCATTAATTTCAATAAAACCAAATTATGAACTATAATGAGAACCTTTACACTTGCATCTCAAACTTTCACCCCAGTAAATATTTCAAATTATGAAATCGTTGTAATTCAACTCCACAATTTAACTCTTTCGTAATTGCAACGCTTAAAAAGTGCGCAAAGTACTCTCAACCATAAAGTTGTTGCGGTAATCTTTAATCCTAAACTTTATATTCTATTGCCTCCAAATTTTATGAAATTTTTATAGAACGGGGATATGAAGTTTGAACTAATTCCGATTCTAAGTAGACATCAATCATCGTGAACTATTCTTCCTATTAACTCAAAAACTTTGTGAAATCCAACCACAAATAAAGTTATAATAATATTATTATAGTAACAAATACCGTAATTGTAAAAGAGTGTGAGGTAGGAGTAAAAGTTCGTTGGAGTAGAGGTCGAACTACCTCGATATCATTAATCGATCAATTAACTTTTGGAAGAATAAGGGCCCGTTTGGTATTTCTTGTTTCTTGTTTTCTATTTTCCTTTCTTTGGAAAAACATAAGCCGTTGATATCTAGTCCTGTTTCTTATTGTGTGTAAAAATTTTGAAAACAGTCAAGGCCTATTTAGTAACGTTTTCGTTTCTTGTTTCTCTTTCTTCATTTTTAACAAAGAAAAATAAGATTTGTTGATTCATAAATTTGGCCTTTTAGGATTTTGCCAAATTCGCAACAATCTTTTAGAATAAAGAATCGACAAGACCTGCAAAACATAATAGGACTAAGACCGATGTGACTCGAAGTAGTTGAGTATAGAGTGTAGGGTATTGTGAGCATACCTCTAGAGTTTGTCTTACCCTTCTATTTATAGAGGTCGAACCCTAATCCCTTTAAGAATTACCAAAGTTGAATCTAGAGATCTGGACTTCTGGGCCTGTGTGTTTCACAATTGGTCCAATGTCAAATCTATGGTCGAGACAAGGTAAACTCAGATTGAAAATGCGTAGAGGGTCGGGAGAGAGGCCGGAGGGCCAAGAACTCCTCGATCGACATTGAGAAGGTCTCGATGTCGAGGCCTGGTCGGCTATGGTCGGCCCAAGTGGCCGGGTTTCGACTTCCTTACCTGGTGAGTCCGCTCCTCCTCCAGTCCAACTCCTATCTTCTGCTCGTCCAATCTGATCTATAACAGGATTACATGACTCCAACACTCATGAATTCAAGAACGATAAAACGATATTTCAATATTTATATTTTGGAACAAATTGAAAACGAATATGACGAGAAAACAGAGAGAAGCAAAAACGTGAATGGCATGAGAGGTGTAATTTTAGATGGAGCATTGATAAGATTGCATGCACATATAAGAGAGAGAGGAAGGATTTTTAAATATGCTTTTGCATGCTAGAGAGAGAAAACAAAATTTGCCAAATAAGGTAGGAATCAGTGGCAGACTTGCATGGGGACTGCTCCCAAAAGTTTTCTTTTAAGAAATTTGTATTTAATTGTAGTACTTAGACAAATACAAATTATGAATTATGTGAGTAAATCTTGCTTAATAAAAGTTAAAAGGCTTTTAAAATATAGTCGAAAGAGGGGTAAGCCTACCTTGACTGATTTATTGATGTCAATTCAATCGATGTTGAGTACCGATAGTGTGAGGAGAAAATGGAGGAGAGGACGAGAAATAATGTCTTCTCGGCCTCTCTCTAATTTTTAGTTTCTTTATTTGAATTTAAAAACTTTTAGGATTTATATTACATTTTAATGTGTTTCACCAGAATTAGGGGAGAACCTCAACTTGCCTTATGGTCGAGGCTGAGCTGACGTGTTTTGAAATTAAATAAACTTCTATCAACTGTGTTCCACCACAATGAAAATCACATTGGAATTCTTGCGATAGTATCTGATGACTACTAAGTGGACCCCACTTGTCATCCTACAAGTTACTTAGGCAACCAAATGTAGTAAGGTCAAGCGGTTCTCCGTGAGATTAGTCGAGGTACGCACAAACTGATCCGAACACTCACAGATATAAAAAAAAATTTATGTACATGTGATTAATTGCTTGTCTAGAAAACACTTTAGATAATAACTTGCGTGTGGAAATTTGCTTTTTCTATTTTGAGTAGGTCATATGCTTATCTTAGAAAGTCATTTACACATCTCTCCAGAAGCTATATATTCACAAAAGAACAATCGCAATAAGAACGCCTGTCATGATTGATTTAGTGAGTAAAAGGTTTTGAAGAAACCAAAGTAATTAGTATTTTTGCCATTAACAGATATTTTTGGCTGGTAATTATTCCAAAAAAGACTATTAATTGCAAAAAGTTTATTGATTGATTCAGGGTGCCGCCCTCCTTCTTAGAACTCATTGGCTTCGTCGTCCGGCTCCTTAGATAAAGATGTTAGGATCGGTCGGCTCATCCTCGGAATTCTGCAACAAAACTGCTCATACCCGACAATGCAGGAAAAGCCATACCTAAGTTTATTGATGTCTACCTACCTAAATTTTAATACTCTACTAATTTATTTAACAATCAAATATATAGTAGAGTCCGACAATTAGTCTTGATACTCGTAAATATTAAAAAATGAAATTCACGGTAAGGTTGGGGCACGATCCCTCCACAAAGGACAAATCCAACTGCCCGCCGGTCAACGGGATTACGCACCCGTTTCAGTTTCAACCAAATAAAAAAAAAAAGTGATTTTTTCTAGTTTTTAAAACAAAAAATTATTCTGTGAACAAAGTATTTTATTTTACTATCGCTTTTTTTAATGCTATTCAAATTTGCGTCTTCAGCGACCCAGCCTTTGGCGGTTTCTCTCTCTGTCTGTCAGATTTTGATTCATTTGCTCATTATTTATACAATGGTTGAGTTTTCGGTATCCGGTTTGCCAGCAAGAGCCCAGAATCGCGCGTTATTATTTAATTCCAAGTCTCTCTCAATGGAAATCTCGATCTGTCGTTAAATTATTCCAATTGGCGTCTTCCCATTCCGACCCTCTGCTTCGGGTGCGTGTTCTTTGTTCCTATACTCTTCCATTGTTCGATTACTCTAATCATTGGTGTTCTCTAGTCAACTGTGGGGAATTGGTATCTGGGGTAGTGAAATTTTTTGGTGACTGAATTTGTTCTTGCATTTCATTTGTTGGGTCTAAGTTTTAAGGTTCTTGTTGGATTTATTTCATGGAAGAATGTCAGAATCTTGATGCTTTCTTAGTTGGAAAGATGATGTCCATAGCTGCACTTTGAAGCTAACGCTTAGGATTGGACTTTTTATTTCTTGAAATTTGTAGAGTATAGTTCATGTTTGTTTTGATTGTTGTTCTTTTAGGTGCTTTGGAACTCGATTGAGGGTGGAAATGTTGTTTTGATTTGATGTGAATTCGACAGACACCGTTAGGAGGAGACTGAGATAATGGCTTTCGCTCAGAAATTTAATTGCTCATGGTCTCTCGGGGTGTCAATTACTTCTATAATAGCATTGGTTACTGTGGTTCATTTGTTCTTCTTTCCTTTGATGCCTTCTTTGGATAACTTAAGGCGAATTCACAACTCTGGTTTCGCCATTAACTCGTCTACTGAAGCCTATAGCAACCATCCCGAACAAGATCCAGGTCCACAACCCGTCGATTTGAATCTTAAGTTTCCTCCTGATTCTCACCATGCTGTTATGTATCATGGTGCACCATGGAAGTCTCATATAGGGCGGTGGCTTTCAGGTTGTGATGCAATTATCAAAGAACTCCAGATTGTTGAGGTAGTGAGACATTTTGCATTAATTATCTGTATAAGTATAATAAATCCCTCTTGCTAGAGTAAGAGATGGTTTTGCTTAACATGCTTTTTGTTTCATTGTCTGGTACAATTTTTTTAAATGCCGATGATAGCAAAATAATGTAAAGTGGTCATTGCTCTCTTTCCATGTAAATAAGTTTCTTTAGAGATTTTTATGGAAGTTATCAGTTTGACTTCTGCTGTGTAACATTGATCTCTTTATAACAAACTAAATCTCTTCTGGCAGTTAGTAGGTGGCAGTAGCTGCAAAAATGACTGCAGTGGGCAAGGTGTTTGTAACCATGAATTTGGACAATGTCGATGCTTTCATGGATTTAATGGTTAGTTTTATATCTTCTCTTTATCTATTTCATGGATATTCGTCATTTTCCTTTTGAGAAACTGTGAGTAGAAATTTGTTTGAGTTTGTCCTCCTAACAGTATCAGAAGATTCTAGTGGCATTAAGTGCCACAAGAAGTATTCGGGTTAAGAAAAGACAGACTTGGGTTTGAGCTCAATTTTGATCGAACTATGTGTCCTTGATTGAATTTCCATTAGTATTTGACTTTTTTTTTGGTACACATTAGTATTGTGACTTATTGTCCTTATTTGTTGCTATAGAAAAGTGAAAATTAGCCCCAATTTGATAACTATGTTTTTAAAAATTAAACTTGTAGAGACTACTTTCACGAATGTATTTCTGTATTTTGCATCCGTCCTCTGTTTTCAAAATATAAGCCAAATTTTGAAAACTAAAAGAAATAGTTTTCAAAAACTTGTTTTTGAATAATGGTGAAAACATATTAAAGAAATTATGAGCAAATAAGCATAATTTTCAAAATCAAAAAGCTAAAAAGGAAATGGTTATCAAACAGACCATTTGTAATGATTATGATAAGATTAGTTACCTTATTAGCTTTTCTTCTGAACACCAATCAATACATGACCAACTGTTGTTGTGCACTTCACCCACTAAAAGTGACTCAATTGTCCAGATTTAATTGATTTGGTTTCCATTCAGTATTAAAATCCCTACCTCCGCCTGTAAGTTTGTGCAAAAAAGAAAAAATAATACACTTCTAGA
>NW_019104598.1:320328-333169 GCF_001995035.1 Momordica charantia
AAAGCACCCAACCACTAGCTATGGATTGATGGAAGTATAACTATAACTATAAGTTTAAATAGGACTATCCAACTCCTCCATTTAGTTCCAAACCCTTTGACCATTTAGTTCCAAACCCTTTGAGAATCATGTTTTCAATCAAATAGGATCACTCTATTTTGTTGGCTTTCTCTATATCAAATTTCAAGGTGACCCACCCATTCAAACTGCTAAGGGTATGTCCCCTTCCACAAAAGCTATTTTTGATCATCCAGGGTAGCACTTTCCTCTTTTTTTTTTCCCTAAGACCTTAGCTAATATTTTGTTATGGGAGGAAACCATGGTAATAGGTCTGTACTTGCTAGTTCTTGTGGCTTTAATTTATTTAGAGATGAGGTAAATATTAGTTTCATTAGTGCAACAGTTGATCGTTGTCAAAAAAATGCTGGAACACCTTCAACCAATCATGTTTTAAGATGTTTACAATTTTTTTCAAAACTAGCTGTCTTATAGGCCAGGAGGTTTTGAACTACTAAGCTTTGTGGCTACCCTAAATATTTCCTTTTCACCAAAGAATCTGTAACTCCCTTGTGTTGATCTACTTAAACTTGTTTTTCCCGTCAAACGACTCAGAATTGCTTCAATATAGTGCATAGTTGTGAACATGTGAATAAATTTTCAATTTAAAGATTTCAAAGCCATGAACTGCATCTTGCAAAAAGTACATTGGACTATATGAGTTGGTGCGGATTAACTTTTACTTGAAGTGCACCCACAACATATCTATTAAAACTAATTCCCGAGGTCATAAATGAATATTTTTTGTTGTTAAATGAAAAGCATTATTTGCTTAGTAACGCACTTGGGGCTAGTTAATCTAAATGTTGTTACTAGCCACTGTTAAATTCTATGTTTATCCTTGTGTCATGTCATATTTCCAGTTCTAGATATGACAAATCGGATGATATGGTTGTAGAAATCCATATTTAAAACTTAATCGGATGATTTTCATCAACACTTAAGAACATCTCTGAGTTAAAGAGGAATTATAATAAATTCCTCCTAATTTGCTAAATGTTAGTCCATTATTACAATTTTTTTAATACGATGGATAATCTACCAGCTTTCTTGCTGAAGCTAAATCTGGCATGTACTGCAGTGTCACAAGGGCTGGTATGGAATAGATTGCAGCGTTCCATCTGTTCAAGTATCTGTGAGAGAATGGCCTCAATGGCTACTACCTGCTCGGATTGACATACCTGATCGTCTGCATATCACCGAAAAAGATCTTAAACCTACAGTAAATAAAAGAAGGCCCTTGATATATGTCTATGATTTGCCTCCGGAATTCAACAGCCATCTACTTCAGGTCTGGATGAGATAAATCTTCCTTTTCTAGTCACATTTCTAAAGCAAACTTCATACATAGCATTGATTCAGTATTGCAGGGGCGTCACTGGAAGTTTGAGTGTGTTAACAGAATCTATGATGACAAGAACGCAACAATATGGACAGAGGATTTGTATGGTGCAGAGGTACTACTTCTTAACCTTTTAGGTTTACTGATGATTTAATATTGTATCAAAGCATAAGCTCATGTGTTCAAACCTTTGCAATGTCATTTCTTGCCAATTAATATTGATTTTCCACCTGTTAATTAGGTGCCATGATTCCACCTAAGGTTTTCAGTCTAAGGATTGTTTCATACTTCAGCATATCTCAGCCTAGTCATCCTGTAGGATACGTTATAACAAAGATTCTGCTTGTGCTGCTTATCTCTTTGTAGATGGCCTTCTATGAAAGCATCTTAGCTAGTCCACATCGAACATTGAATGGTGAAGAAGCAGACTTTTTCTTTGTTCCAGTTCTTGATTCGTGCATCATAACTCGGGCTGCTGATTCTCCTCATTTGAGTACGAAGGTATGTACATACACACTTATTGCAGATCTTGTAAGCATACTATATCGTCTGGTTAAAATGTCTATGTATAGCTGGAATGCTCTCCATCTTTATAAACTGCTCAAATATACTGTCCGGTCAAATTATTTAGATGGAAATGTTTGTTATCGGCCATCGTTTCTTATTTTTAATAAATATTTGATTTCTTAATGAAGCTGATGAAACAGAATACAGAGTGGACTGGGGCTACCCCAAATGGTGAATGAATCGAGACAAAAATGATAGAGTTTCTGCAGAAATATCTTCTTGTTCTTTACAATCAATAAATATGAACTGTGTTTGGTATCCTTATTAGCCAACTTAAAGGCCTATCAATGCGATCTACCTGTTCAACATTTCACATGTTATACAAAAAGGTTATTGATCAATAAATAAATACTCTGTATGTGCTATTTGATCTTACTGCTGTAGATGGTTTTGTCACAATTACTATGTAGTTTTATTCTCTTCATTAGTCTCAGCTATTTATCTAAAAATGTTTTCTTATTTTCCCTTCGGTTTAATATCTTTAACTATTATGACAAGTCAATCTTCTATTTGTTATTAAAGCAGATTTACAATTCTATCTGCCGTTAGTTACTCGTCTAGCTTTGATAAGAGACGAGAGGTGTTGACCTAAGAGATTTGTTCGTCAGTCGTGTTTATGTAGGAAACAAGAATGCAAAAGACAAATTCATGAGTCAACTACTTTAGTAATAATAATTGATTGAGCTGAGGAAAGTTAGTTTGATACCCAAATTGGATGTATTTTTCAGGACCACATGGGCTTGAGGAGCTCTCTAACACTGGATTATTACAAGAAGGCTTATGATCACATTATTGAGCAGTATCCTTACTGGAATCGCTCTTCTGGACGAGATCATATATGGGTACGTGTTCCATGAGGGTAATCATCCTTTGCATTATTAGAGGAAATTGTATCATGTGTGCTTATGGAAATTCTTTTCTTCTAATGGTAGGTCATGTATATACTACTAATACATCAAATTTATGTCTGAAGACAGTTCTTTTCGTGGGATGAAGGTGCTTGCTATGCCCCCAAGGAGATATGGAACAGCATGATGTTGGTTCACTGGGGTAACACAAACTCTAAGCATAACCATTCAACAACAGCATATTGGAGTGACACTTGGGATAAAATATCTTCTACCAGAAGAGGGAACCATCCGTGCTTTGACCCCAATAAAGATCTTGTGGTTCCTGCATGGAAACGTCCTGATGGGAGTAGAATGAGCAAGAAACTTTGGGCTAGGTGCAGTTCATGATTTTTCTAAATCATCTCTCTACGCATGCCTTTTCTCTAGATTTGTTGCTACAGTCAAAAGGTGAGTTAGTTTAAATTCTTAATACAATATTTTGCAGACCACGCGAAGATCGGAAGACGCTCTTCTTCTTCAACGGAAATCTTGGACCTGCTTACCCAAAGGGGAGACCAGAGTCCACGTAAGATATATAAAAGCTTTCTGCAATATCGGACTGATTCCTTTTGAATATGCGGAGAATTTTCCTTCCATACCCCATCAAGTTTTCTTTTAAAATTTGTGATATTAGAACAACTACAAAAAAATTATTGGTATTTAGGTAAATTTAACATTTATGTTGCTTTCATGTGAAACAAGGATATTATGGCTAGAGCTGTCAGGGATTGTATACCTTCAAATTTGCCTAAATGGCCTGATGAACAGCTTTGTTGTTTTCAGGTATAGTATGGGCATTAGACAGAAAGTAGGAGAAGAGTTCGGATCGAGCCCGAACAATGAAAGCAAACTTGGTAAACAACATGTCGACGATGTTATTGTTACCCCGTTACGTTCTGAAAATTATCATGAAGATTTAGCAAGTTCTATTTTCTGTGGTGTGATGCCTGGTGATGGTTGGAGCGGTCGTATGGAAGATAGTATTTTGCAAGGATGCATCCCTGTCATCATTCAGGTAAACTGCACCTTGATTTCTGCTAATGTGGAATCGGGCGCTTGGCTGAAAAGTGATTTTTAAATAAAAGTATTTTTCTATAAGCACTTTTTGGAAAAATTACTACTTTAGAGGGTGTTTAGTAGAGCTTCCCAAGTGACTTTGCAATATTGAAAGTGCTTTTTAAAAAATCTACCATAAATAAAAGTTATTTTAAAAAGTTTGATTAATTAATTATTATTATTATTTTTTTTTTTTGAAGAAATACTTAAGAGATGATTATCCAAAAAGTGACTTTAAAATAAATAGTAGAAAATAATATTTTTGGTTGGTTTAACCACATTGGAACCAAACTAATTTGTTATTAAAAAACACTTAAAAAATTGGTAACCAAATGTATGATTCTAAAGCATTTTTATGAAAAGTATTTTGATAAAAAGTGCTACTAAAAGGAATGTCAAACTCGACTACCACCCTTAGTCGTGTAAATGTTTTAGCTTGTCATATGTTCCAAATTGTTTTTCAGATGGTCTATATCGAAATAACTAGTATGTGTTGAATGCAGGCCCCGAACTTTAAAAAGTGGCTGGTTTTCTCCTTTTGATTAAGTTATATCTTCAGCATGTGCTTGACTTTGTCTATTTTTCTTCATCAATTCTCTCTCGCCTGTTGTCGTTGCTAGGAGAGATCTAAATGCATTGCACACTGAAATCGTTGATTAAATTTTTAATGGATCTGAGACGTAAGAATAATGAACAAATAAATGGTTGTTATCACCTAAGTTCCATTAGTTTTCAGTTAGTTTTCTTGATATAGAATCATACTATGAAAAGGAAACCGAATGAGATGACAAGAAAAGCACTACTTGGCATAATTTTGATGGTTTCTTTCTGCTAGTTTTTGTATTTTGGGTCTGAGTAATCTTCCAACAACCATGTTTTTGTGATCTTTTCTTTCCCTATTTTTCAGGATGGAATTTTCCTTCCATATGAGAATGTGCTCAACTATGAGAGTTTTGCTGTTCGCATAGGTGAAGATGATATTCCGAATATGATCAACATTCTTAGGGTAATGCTTTGCTGTATTTAACTTGTGAATGAAATCAAAACTTAACGAACAAATGTCGAATCATTTTGCTTATGGATCTTGGTTTTACAGAGATTCAACGAGTCAGAAATTGAATTCAAGCTATCAAATATACGGAAAATCTGGCAGAGATTTTTGTATCGCGAATCTGTTATGCTGGAAGCTCAGAGACAGAAAGCCGCTTACGGCTATCTGGAGGATTGGGCAGATGAATATTCTCATCTTATCGAAGACGATGCTATTGCTACAATTTTACAGGTAACAATCTTGTTAAAAGTCATGATACCAGTAGCATGCACTACAAAAATTATTCTTCTTCTGATAAATACAAAGTATAATTGTCATTCTAAGCTTTAGTACTCTACTAGAGAGATGTTGGGTGTACTATTGGCTGTAGCTTCCGGCCTTTAAAGTCAGTAGCCACCTACCTAACTAAGATATTAAAATCTCATGTATTTCCTGACAACCAAATATTGTAAAGTGAAACGGTTGTCTTATAAAATTAGTTGAGATGCGCAGTCAGTCAGTCGTAAGCTGGCGTGACACTCACACCACACACACAATTCACATTCGAGATTATATAACAAATTATTATAGCTTTACTTGTCTATATACCTAGTTCTTTCTATGCAACTCATTTGAGCTTATTTCTTGATCTTAAATTTTCCAGTGGATTATCTTGTAGCTTCCATTTTCATGGTTATGGTCTGAGATTATGTGTAGTCATGCAAGTGTCTGGAAACTTGTACTTGACATTATTTGGCTTGTCACTGTTATTTCGAGTAGGTTCTACACTACAAGTTGCATAACGATCTTTGGAGGCGGAACGTTCACTCGAAAAAGGAGTTCGGGTTACCCCAAGAGTGTCTAGTTCAAAACAACTGAAAATCTAGCCCTATATCAAATACTCAAATCTGTTGCTGCATTCATCATGGCGTTAAAGAAACGGCAAGATGTCAAGATGGCAGCTTATTTTTTTCATCCAGGCATTCCCGATCTAGAATATGACTACATGGGAGCTCGAGATGACTGCATCGTCCTCTTTGATACTGCCCGGAAGCCCAGCTCTCTTTCCTTTCTCAATTTATGATTGATTTTTGAACCAAATGTGAACCACAGAATAATATGATATGTTCCATCATTCCATTCCCCCACCAAAAGTATATTCATTAAGGATGTTTCTAGTAGCAGCAGCTTTGTTATATTTTTTTTTGGACAACTCATAGTCGAAGCTTCGCTCTCCTATACCGAGACGCCTCAAGGCCCAGGCTTAGATCAAGAATTTTCTTGTTAAGCTCGCCCAAAGGTCGAATGTGCAACCTCTGGGTAGGTGTTATTTAGGTTTGTTATATTTTTTTGTTAGTAAGAATGATCCAGAAATGTAATTGAAGTTCTTTCATACACAGTTTGAATAAACACTGTTGTCACCTTGAAAAGTAGTTGGTGAAGGACTTCTGAATATATTGTAGCAGTAATTTGAGTTAATATGGTTATAAAGCAGTCTTGAAGGTAAATGTTGATCAAGAAAGAGGAAGAAAGAGGGCATTTTAGGATTATTATGGTAACTAAAAATAAAATGAATGATGAAAACTTGTCAAAATCATTGGATTGCAAATAAATCCTTAAAAAAAAAGAAAATCAAATTTCTTTGTTGCATTGTAATGGGTTGAATTTGTAGTTTTTTGGGGAATGGTAAAATAATTATTTATTCCCTATATTTTTTAATAGATAGTTAAATAAAATATGATGCTAGTGCTCTCAAAAAGGAAAGTTAGTCCTTAAAATTTATCTTTATTTTTAATTTGATTTTTAAAATTATATTTTAATTAAAAATCAAGGTTTAATAAGCTCAAATACGATTTTTTGTCCTAAAATTTATCAAAATTTAAAAAGATCAAAATAAACCATAAAATTTTAGGTTTAAATCTGTCCGAACTTTTGAAATTTTATTTTGATATATATATTTTTTATCAGGTTCATTTTGATATCTCAACTCTCAAATTGTCAAAAAAAAAAAAAAAAGGGCATTTTGCCACTGAACTTTCAAAACATAATTGTTTAGGTATTAACCATTATTTTGACACCTAATATCTTCTATCCAATGTTCGTCGACTTTCGAAGTCATATGCTTCATCGGTTAAATAATTAACAATAAAAACTAAAGTAAACATTTCTTTAAAGTTTAGAAATTAAAATAGACAATCTATTTTGAGAATAACTTAATTAATAATATACCTATTACCTTATCTAAATTGAATGTTCAATATTTCATCCTACGACATAATTAAATTAAAAATATAGATTAAAGTAAATATTTTAAAGGCTTATAAGATAATATTGAGAGTTTAACGATTAAAAAATGTTTGGACTTAAATTTCTGAGTTTAAATACTACTTTACTTCCTATCCTATGCTTTCAGTTCTTCGTACTTTTAAAAAATAACAATTTTGATTTATTCATTATTTTAACCAGTTGAACTATGCTCAAGTTAGCGTATTAAAATTTTTTATAGTATATAAAATTTATGTTATAATTAGACAACGAAGACCATCACATTTTTAATAAAGTACAAAGACAAAAACCAAAGGTGGGAAAGTTTGTGGACTAAAATCAACCAATTTTGAAACTAATATAATATTTAAACATAGATTTTCACATGAATAGATTACGAAACTAAAAAGATTTTATTTTTAATTTTTAAATTCTTAAAAAATTTTTCATGAGCATCATTTTTGAAGGAACAAGATCGTCATCATCCGAGTGTATCATAAATTTCAGTATAGAAATTAGAAATTCATTTCTGATTCAATCGCTTTTTTCTCTCTGTAGCGACGAGAACAGCGGCAACGGCGATGGAGGGAGCCAAAACGAAGAAGAAATCAGCTCCGGTCTCTCTCCAACAATTCGTTTCCATCACCGCCCCACTTCTAGACATGGAAAAGGTCCTAATTCTATGCTTATTTGAATTCCTCATCTTCTTGGAGTGAACTTTCAGTGTAAATTTTACAATGAATGCTGAGTTGCAGATTGTTTGTGTGACTTTTTTAGCAATCAATGGCTACTCTTTTTATCTTTTGTCAGTACAGTAGTGAATATCTCGCGATTGATATAGTGGTGGTATATTTGATCGTTACAGGAGGCAGAAATATCTGCGTCTATCAGCACAGGTGCATCCAGGAACTTGGAAACTGCCCAGAAGAAGGGTTCTACTATTCTCAACTTGAAGTGTATAGATGCTTCGGTAGTTTTAAACTTCATATATTTAGAGCTTTTGATTGAAATTGAAATGCTAACCAATATGATTGTGCATTTTTTTGTTTTGATGATGGCTGTAGCGTTGTATTTCTTATAGTTTCTTCTGCCTTGAATTTCTCTGTTAGAGTGGACTCATGGGGAAAACTCTTCTTGAGTTTCAATCGAACAAGGGAGATGTTCTTCCTCCTCACAAGGTAAGAAGTAGACAGTCACCTCCGTTTACTCATGGAGCACTAGTTTTGAAAATTATTAAATCACCTGTGGAATAATATTAGTTCAATTTATGAGGCTAAAATGTGATGAATTGATATGAAATGGGAGGATATGACATTGCATAATTTTGAACTCGAAACTTCTTATTCTAATAAAGCTTGGATTGTTTGGGATATATTTTATCATTTCAATTCATTCTTCAATAATGTCCCTCACCTGTGATTCTGTGAGGTTGGACTAGAGTGTATTTAATTATTTAATCCTTCTCAACCTTCAGTGTAGTTGAAGCAATAGTTTTTCTCGAGTAGTCAAAGCATCAGGATAATGATGCTGATTTTCAGGTTTCTGTATGATTGAGGTCTATAAACAAAAATTTACTTTCTTTGTTTCTTATCTCAAAAAAAAATTGTTTTTTTCTTTCCAATTATCAAAGGTAGAAATAGCTACTTGGCTTTTAAATATAGTATTGTGTTTCACGTAGGCTACACATGATGATCAAAGAACTCCTTGCAGTATAATAAAATAGAACTTTTTAAGCGCTTATGCTTAAAAGCAAATGATTGCAAAATTTTTCATAAGTAGCAAACTAATACTCTGCTATTCGTGACACCTGCTAGTGTCATGGTCTTTCTGATTTATTTTCATTTATGTTCCCATCTATCTATTTTCCCCTCAATTACAATGGAAGGGCATTCCTGTTCCTGTAACTATTCCTCATTTTACACCCACTCTAATTGGTGGCTTATGTTACTATTGTTGCAGTTTAGCACACATGATGTGGTGGTTCTGAAACCCAACAAAGCTGATTTAGGTTCTCCTTCTCTTGGGCAAGGTGTGGTTTATCGGTTGAAGGTAAGTTTCACTTCAAATATAGGATTATTATTTTTTGTGATTGGTTTGATATGGGTGATCCCCATTTTCACCGCTGGTACTGGTAATTTAGAAGTAATATCTACAGGACTCATCAATTACTGTTGCTTTTGATGACATCCCAGAAGAGGGTTTAGCCAGTCCTCTGCGGCTGGAGAAAGTAGCAAATGAGGTCTGACCAAACAAAGCTTTTAGTACTTTATTGCTTTTATTTTTTGAACAATTTTGAACTTCAAATTATATATATATATATATAATATTGTAATTACATATCTGAGGAAGATATATTTTCTCATTTATTACTTACCTTTTTAATCCTTTTATTTTCTAAAGTAATAATCTCACGACAACAAATTGAAGAACCCAGGGAATTGTATTATAATTATTTGACTATCCACTGTAAAAGGAATTCTGATATTTACTTCTGATGCAGGTGACATATCGTAGGATGAAGGATGCCCTGATACAATTGAGCAAGGGGGTACAAAGGGGACCTGCTGCTGATCTTATTCCTGTATTATTTGGAGAGAGGCAACCATCGATGTCCAAAACTGATGTTAAATTCAAACCCTTCAACTCCAATCTTGATCACTCTCAGGTTAATGAGCTGATTATTTACATTACCTAACATGTTTACATTTTTTTTCATAGATTATTACTTTTTCAAGTTTTCTTTCTCTTCAAGTGGGTAATTTGCGGTTAATACATGCATTTGTGCTTTCTTTCTAAGAAAAATAATCTCTGACTTTGGCTGAGATCTCCCTGTTGGAATGCAAATTTGTGTTGAGCTTTTCTACCTTGTGGCTTTAGTATTACTTTTAACTAGCGAGAAGGAGACACTTTCCGTAGGGTAAGATAACAATTTATGTCCAAAGTCCATTTTCTCCCTTGAGGAGTTTACAAGAATGTACCTCAATTGGAATAATTACATAGGGAACGGGCAAAAATTTTTTGGGAAGGAGAATTGTTGCAAACCTCTAGATGACTGGGGTTTCTCACATAAGATCTTACCAAATCTACTTCATTCTTTATTTTGATCTATTGGTGAGTGTTTTTCATAATTTCCTCGACCCCTGGCTTGGGATTGACTCGTAAATGTCCTTTCCTTTTCGATATTGTTACTCTCTATGCACAATTTTCTAAATTAAAAAAGAAAGGTGGAACCTAGTCTAGGTATAGGATCTTGACTACATGCTTTTGACATCATGGGAAACTTATAATCTTGCTTCAGCATAATAAGTGTCCCTCTGCTATTCTCTTTCCATTTATGCTTACAATTGTACATATTTTACTCATTTAAGCACCTCTGTATTATATGTTTACTCCATTTATTCTCCTTTATTCAAAGAAAGATGCCATCACGAAAGCTCTATCAGCAAAAAATGTATTTCTGCTGCATGGTCCTCCTGGAACAGGAAAGACCACAACAGTGGTGGAAATTATCTTACAAGAAGTAAAGCGTGGATCAAAAATTCTTGCATGTGCTGCTTCGAATATTGCTGTCGACAACATTGTTGAGAGACTTGTTCCTCACAGGTAACAATACTGCAATTTTCTTGAGTTAATTGGTCAAATGAAAACTGTAAGTAACCTCCAATGATTGGTAACAATAAAGAGAGGAATTCTTTCACTTCTTAAGAAATTCGGGTTCAAATTAAAGCACTCAAATGTAAATACTGTAGCTTCCACTCCCCTAAAAATTGTTGGAGAAATTCCTATAGATTTGCAACTTCCTTACTCTCCCACTAAATTACGCCAAGGACAAAAGTATAGTTTGTAAAAAACTTTCCTCTTATGGGATTAAAGAGTATAGCCTAGCAGTTAATCTGTGGCTATTGCATCCTCTGATTAGCAATAAAGCTATCTCCAAAAGTCTGGAACAACTAACACAAAATACCAATGTACAAAGGATTTCTCATCTTCTCCTTTTGAAGCATTTTTTTCAGTTCATGGATGACCCGTATGCCAAACTTTGGTACATTATAAGTTGAATTTTGTAACATATTCCCTTCTTTAATATGTTCTCATAGAAATTATATGCACAATTATTGGCTGATGGAAAGGACGTTTATGATTCCCTGTTCTCTTTTACTACACAAAGTGGGCAGTTCATACATATGATCACTTATCCTATCATGCTTATGATTAGAGTAAAGTTGGTGAGACTGGGACATCCTGCTCGTTTACTTCCTCAAGTGTTGGAGAGTGCTCTAGATGCTCAGGTATATATAATCATCTATTTGGCAGTAAGAACTGAAGCCGGCCTTTTGTAATGGTATTTTTTTTTCTGTACAATATTACCCAAAAAGTTCTGGTATTCTTCTTTGGAACGTCCTTTTTTTCTCTACTTAATTATGTGAGAACCAAGCATGTTTCATAAGGACTCCACCTCAATGAACATGTGAAGGCATCTGAGGGAACTTCTGATTTTAGGAACTGACCTATCCTGGAAACTATCAGAAACTTACTTATTGTTTTATATTTGACTAGGAATTGAGTCATTCTTTGGTTGACCCTTCTTTGTTTTCCACTTGCTGTCTAATTTTCTGGCTGATTTAATTTATCGTCCATTGCCAAGTAAAATGTTCTTCTCGCAATTTTCATCTATATTAGGTCTTGCGTGGGGATAATAGTTCTCTTGCAAATGACATCCGGAAAGAGATGAAGGTAAAACTCCATAATCTACACTTCAGCGTCTTGCTTATTTCTTATCTACCAAATTTTGTATGTGAGATTGTAGTTCTCAGTGCTGATCATAGTACAAATAGGAGTTTATAAAAATTGTGGTCGAGAAAAATGCATACCAGTCGTCTGTCCATTGATGCCAGCAATAAATGTAATTTTGGATTTCAACTAAAGCCAATGTGGCATAGAAGCATAAAAACGAACAAAATCAACGTAAAGCTAAGTTGGCATGTTATTTGATTTCTTGTTCTCTCTCCCAGCATCTAGGAGTTAAGGACAACCTTTTCTGGTATACATTGAAAACCAAACATATTGTTTAAGGTTTTATTCAAGTTTCTCCATTTGCAAAAGCCTTCTTTGTTAAAATCTATCAGCAGCCTTTCCTGTTTTATAATTCTGCTGGATCGTGGATTAGAATTGCATGTCTTTTGTCTTTTCTTTTTTTTTTTCCTTTTTTTTTTGTGTGTGTGTTAAGGCGTAGGCCCAACTTACAGTATCAGAAGCCTGCAACGTGAAGGACTATCTATAGTACACAGCCTAGAAGGTTTTTCTTTTTTTTTTCCCTTTTTTTTTTTTGTGTTAGGCGTAGGCCCAACTTACAGTATCAGAAGCCTCCAACATGAAGGACTATCTATAGTACACAGCCTAGAAGGTTTTTCTTTTTCTTTTCCTTTTTATTTTCCCTTTTTGGTGGGGGGATGAATAGGTTGTCTGACTACTTTGACTTTAGTTATTTTCAGATTTTAGCCCTTCAATGTGAGTATCAAGTAAATAACAAGAGAGACAGAGACTGACACTACCAATTTTTAACGTGGAAACCCATTTATAGGAAGGGTCTGAACTCATAAAACTCATGGTTGCTACACCTATCACGAGCACAAT
>NW_019104598.1:334423-345064 GCF_001995035.1 Momordica charantia
GTTGTACCCGGTTGGCGTTTTAAGCTCGTTCTAGCCCCGTTATGGGTCAGAACTCATCCCGGTAAGGTCCTGGCTCATCGTAGGAGCAGGAAGGCCGAGTGGCCGAGAACCAAGATGGTTGAAATCAAGTTGCGACGTCGCGTTTAGAAGACCTTGGCCTAGAGTAGAGGCAAGGTAGAGCCGTGGGGTTGGCCTAGCGTAGAGGCAAGTCGGCTAGAGTCGCATTAGAGTTGAAATACACGTACGGGCGACGTGCATTGTCGAGACAAGTGAGAATTCTGTTGCAAGTGAAGCTCGGTCGAGGAAGAAAGAACCTCGCCTAAGGTCCGACGAAGCCACAAAGGGGCGCGAAAAGTGGATTGGAGCTAGAGTTCCTCGTAAGGCTGGCCATGGTCGAGCTTAGATCATGGCGCCGCACGGTTGAAAAATGTACGACCGTGACACTGTGCACTATGATTTATTCTTTCTTCTTCCTTCAAAGAAGTTGCATAATTCTACTTCAAGTCAATAGAGCAACCGACGGGTTTTCAAAAGCTTTTATCCTCTTCCAGAAAGATTCGTTTGCACACTCAAATTCCTAGCATATTAAGAAATGTTATGATTTTCAAGTTCATGGATTGATTTCCCCTCTTCTCAAAGCTTTTCAGCACTTACAAGAGGTTGAGAAGAAAGATGAACACTCGAACAGTCACACTATCTTACAAGAATAGCAGTATGATTTCTTGGATAACTCTCTGAATGTCTCAACTTTTGTTCTCTAGGTCTTTTGTGTGTTTTGAAGTGAGGCGAGGCATTCTAGTACATGGTTTTGTTTAAGTCAGTGATCCTTATCTGCTTTCAGACAGATCATTTGTGTGACCGGAGCTCAGTTATTCAAATTTGTTCTGTGCTATTTTGATAATGGAGAAATCCTTTGCTTGAGTAAGGGCGTATTACTTTGCCTTGTTTCCTTTTTTATATTCAGTCACTTGAGAGAAGGTCTTTTTCTTGAGCGAGTTTCTTGCTAAGTCAGTCCTTTGTTAGTGCATGCGCTTCAGTTTGATGAAATAATTTCCCCCTCTTATTCCAAAGTTATTCTTCCTGTGCTTCTTCTGAGCTAACTATTTTTCAGGCATTGAATGGGAAGCTTCTGAAAGCGAAGGACCGCAACACACGGAGAGACATCCAGAAGGAACTTAGAACTCTGTCAAAGGAAGAGCGGAATAGGCAGCAGTTAGCGGTAACAGATGTAATAAAAAATTCAGATGTTGTTCTAACAACTTTGACAGGGGCATTCTCTCGCAAACTGAATAATACTTCATTTGATTTGGTAATAATTGATGAAGCTGCCCAAGCACTTGAAATTTCATGCTGGATAGCGCTATTAAAGGTAATGGTTAACAATGCATCTTTAAACTATGCATATTGTCGTCGGTCTAAAAGCAGTTGAGACACATTATTTCTCAAGTATGGATGTACTGGTATATTCTTTTCATGTTATTGCGTGTTCCCTTTACATTTTCTCTTTCATACATTTCTAACATGTCACTTAAGTTCTGATATTCTTAGATATCTGAAGAAAAAAACAGCTGATTTGTTATTTGGTAGTGATGATTATCTTGGGGACATCGACTTGAAAACGTAAATCTAATGTTGAAAGAAGACAATCTTATTTGAAATGCACAGTTTATTCTTTTTCCATAAAAAAATAACATGTGGAGAATGCTTTCTGGAAGTAACACAAACTTCTTGCTTTCAAAAGTTGATATTGTCGAGCACAATTTAAAAGAGATGATATTTTCTTTAGGCGTCAAGATGCATTCTTGCTGGAGACCATCTTCAGCTTCCTCCAACAATCCAAAGCGTTGAAGCAGAGAAGAAGGGATTGGGAAGAACCCTATTTGAACGCCTGGCCGATATGTATGGAGATGAGGTGACGTCCATGCTTACTGTCCAGTACCGTATGCATGAACTCATCATGGATTGGTCCTCAAAAGAGCTTTATGATAGTAAGGTGCTTGTTTCATATCTATTTGTGATCTGTGGATTGCATTTTCTTTTGTTGAACTTAGAATTGTTTGGCTGATTCATGAACACGAGAATTATGGACTTTGATTGCTCTGAAATACAGATCAAAGCTCATTCATGTGTTGCTGCACATACGCTTTATGAACTCGAGGATGTGAAAAAGACACCATCAACTGAACCTACCCTTCTGCTCATAGACATCGCTGGGTATTGCACTTCATCCTTAACTGAACCTTTTTTGGGACTTCGTGGATATAAAACGTAAAGGGGTTCCATCTTTTATTGCATGAAGGTTGCCCAAACTCAAAAAAGATATAAAATTTTTACCCAAAATGGCCATAAGCAAGGATACATTGTCTACCTTATTGGAAAGGGAGATGATTGTAATATGGTTGTCTAAGACTGCCTGGTTTAAATACTCTTTTGGTCCCAGTACTTAGCTTTGGTTCATTTTGGTTTCTGTACTTTCAAAATGTCCATTTTTGCCCCTATATTTTTAACTTTAATTCATTTTAGTCCCAGTACTTTTGAAACATTCGTTTTGGTCTGTATACTTTTAAAAAGTGATCATTTTGCTCCCTCCATTTTCATTTTTATTTCATGTATTTCAATCAAAATTTTAGTGTGAGACTTTACACACTAAATTTCTTGAAATGTAGCTATATATTTGTATTAAATAGTTTCCATTGTATACAAAATTTAAGTTAAAAAATTTTACAAATAGAGACTAAAATGATCATCTTTAAAATAAAAGGGATCCAAAACAGACTCTTTGAAAGTACAGACTAAAATGAATAGAAATTAAAAATATAAAGATCAAAATGAACATTTTGAATAGAAATTAAAAATATAAAGATCAAAATGGACGTACAGAAACTAAAATGAACCTAAGCTTGAATCAAAGCAGAAAGTACAAGGACCAAACTTGTATTTAAACCATGACTAATTTGTTGATATTAATGCTTTGTGTGTCTAATTTTATGGCTCATAATGATCTTCATCAGGTGTGAAATGGAAGAAAGGAAGGATGAAGAAGAAAGCACATTAAATGAAGGTGAGGCTGAGGTTGCTATGGCTCATGCAAAGAGACTGATCCAAAGTGGTGTCCAAGCTTCTGATATTGGAATTATCACCCCTTATGCTGCACAGGTAAAAAGGTTCCTTCTACTTCTACTCAGATTGTTCTACAACTGATCAGCCTTATATGACAAACAAATCCAATCAAATTAATCCAATACCCTTTCTAGTAGCCAGTCTTCTAGGCACAATGTTCGAGCCAACATGTATTTCGCCTTACAATCTTTCTGACTTGCAGGTTGTGTTACTAAAAATGTTGAGAAGCAATGAAGACAAACTAAGAGATATTGAAATCTCTACAGTTGACGGGTTCCAGGGAAGAGAGAAGGAAGCTATCATCATCTCCATGGTCCGTTCAAATTCAAAGAAGGAGGTATCATCTCTTGTTTAATATAATTTATGGATTTCAAATTCTGGAGGACTTGCACTAGAAAATTCTTCTAAAAACATTGCAGGTAGGGTTCTTGAGCGATCGTAGACGAATGAATGTAGCTGTTACTCGAGCTAGAAGGCAATGTTGTCTGGTTTGTGACACCGATACGGTGACTCACGACGGATTTTTGAAGCGGTTAATCGAATACTTTGAAGAAAATGGTGAGTATCTTAGTGCCTCTGAGTATCAGAATGAATAGTATGAAATTCTGGCAATATGGCTCCAGGGTCTTTCACCGTATGTCTCTATTTAGGCTCGTCTAGAGGGGACTGTTTATCTGAAAAGTGGAATTTGTAGAATTATAGTTTCTCCTAACAGTGGAAAAATTTATGGTATAATATTATAGACATTGTTTCTTTGTAGCATAGTTGTTCCATCGATCGCCAAATTTTGTTATTATGTTTTCTTAATCTGAGACGAGATTTTATGGTCTCTAGGTTTGTGTTTCTCTGCATAATGTTTCTTAAAAATGCAATGAATATTTCTATTTTGTTTTTGTTTTTGAAAAATAAGCTTAGAATCGTTACTTTTAACCTTTGTCAGCACAATTGAAAAGGCTAAAGACCATTATAATTTTTTTTTATATTTTGAGTAAAAGTGGGGTGAGAATTCAAGTTCATGCCTTTTTGATTGGAGATATGTGCCAATTATCGTTGAGTTAAGTTCATATTATTACAAGTTACTTTACTTCAAAATAGTAAAGAAAATAAATTTTATTGTCGCAGGTTAATGACTTTATGGTCTCTATTAATACATACATGGGCCTTCTATAAGATTTTTGTTTTCTTTCCTACCTACATTGTTTTGTAATTATTCTTGAACGAGAATATTTGTTCTTGAAATAATTACATGCCATGGGTTTAAAAACTTTTCTAACAAAAATTCTCTCATTCCCACATAGGCCTCTATTACTTTTATTTCATTGATTATCATCACTATTTTAACTAAAGTATACAACCCTCCAAAAAGAAAGAAATCCTCAACGGAAAAAGCACAAGTAATAATTAATACATTAATTATTCATGCAAAAAATTGAAATAAAAAAGTGATACTTTTTAACTTATGAAAATCTAGTGGAATACTCCTCTTGGAAATCCCAAATGGAAGTGGGAAAACTTAGATCATCTTCATAATAATTAACATAATCATAAACTTGAAAGTTTCTAATTTGATGATCAGTTCCTCCATTATGATTATGATCATGTCCAATAATGTCTTGCATCTCCATAAAGGAATCCCAATTGAAGGTTTTGTCACTCAAAACTTCAAGTTCTTCACTGTAATTATCTTTCAAATCACAAGATTCTGATCCCAAAGAACAGCCTCCAATGGCTTCCTCTCCTTCTGATTCACCCACTTTCTCCTCCTCTTTCAGAATCCCCAGCTGTTGTAGAAACTCGTTTAGATCAATCTGTGGCTTCTCTTCGCCTAATGCTCTTACCGTTGTCGTTGACGCTGTTGTCTCTCCCACCGAAGCTTCGTCATCTCTCTCTTTCCCTCCCTTGACTTTGTTTTCGAGTACTTTCTGGGTGAGAAAATACAAGAAAGAATAAGAAAATGGGTGAAACAAGATTTTAAATATCGATGTGGATAGAAATGTTTTCTTTCTTCTTTTATATCTCATGATCTTAAAATAACCCCTTTTTCAAGATCTCATTTATGTAAAAGTATAGATAAAATATCTAGATATTTGTAAAAAAAAATCATGAATTTATCGATAGATATTTGTAAAAAGAAATCATGGAAATCAAGAAATTTAAAATATATATATTTAAATTTATAGTTAAACATTTGTTACGGTTTAAACAAATCTTCGTTCATTGTTTAAATCTCATTTTAGTATTTGAATTTTAAAGATTTTTATTTTGGTCTCGTTAAACTTAAAAAGACTAAATAAATATTTTTCAAAATTCAAAAATCAAAATGAAATGAAATATAAAAGTTTAAAAACTAAAAAAAATCTTAAAATTACTTGAAGATCAAAATAAAATTCAAACCGATACAAGTTAAAGTTCACATTGAGTTAGCAACATCAAGTGACAACTTTTTTGTTTTCAAGGAACGTTCGTTAAATTAGAAGGAATAAATTTGACAGTGGATATCGATTAACCCATTACCGCAAATATCTAACATTCATATATCGATAGAAATACCGACAGAATTAATAGTAGGAATTCTCACGTAACAATACCTTGGGGGGAGGTGAAGGAAGGGAAGAGGAAGAAGAGAGAAGGCGAGTTCGGGATTGAAGCTGCTGAAGCCTCTGGTGAATGACATGAACACTGGGCTGAGCATTAAGATTGAGCATCAAATTCCCACGCCCATGGCCTGGCCAAGGGAACATAGCCATGAAGTTCTTAGAAGGAACCCATTTGAACTTCTTAACAACTTGTTTAAAGTTATTTGAATCGTTGTAGTTTGGGAGCAAGTGTGGGAGGTTGAGATATGCGTCGGGACCGTAGAGTCGTCGGGCAGCGTCGTCGTAGGCCATGGCAGCCTCCTCCGCGGTGGCGAAGGAGCCAAGCCACAGCCTGGTGCGCTTCTTCGGCTCGCGAATCTCGGCCACCCATTTCCCCCAGGTGCGCTGGCGGACGCCCCGATACTCGCACGAGGCGTTGTCGGGGCCGCCTTTGCCCCGGGAGGGGCCTTTCTTCCATGGCTTGAATGGGGATTTTGTGGAAGAAGTTTCCATGTTAGATATGAGTGAAGACGGAGAGAGTGATGAAGATGGTTGCAAGAATGTGGTGAAAGGCGCGGGGGATATCTCATATATAATAATATGTAGCCCAAAGTTTTGGGTTTAAATGTTGTCACGTTTGGAGATCCTTTTTTTTTCTTTTTTTGTAATATAGTTGCCATGTGACCATTATAGGTATGCTTTGGTGATTTAGAAAAAGACAAAAAGTTATTTTAATGTTAATATGGTGAGGATTTGAATTTTACCCTTCAAGTTTTACGAGAGATCAAAAAGTATGAACTACTTAGAATAATACTTATCTCATCATGAATACTGACCACCATTAAATATGGTGCAACTAAAAGAGGGGAATGAAAAATTAGATCATATTTCAAAAAAAATAATGAATTGTCAAATATTCCATAGCAGTCAGTACAATATCTTTAACATAAAATAATGATGTCAACCTTTTTCTATGAATTTCTTTGAGGTGGTTGGAGCAAAGTTGGTCCCCATTATTTACAATGGAATCTAGGTTATTGTAAGATATTTAGACTTCTTTTTTGGAATCTAGGAATCCCAAATGTTATAATATTTTTGCTCTTGGCTAACTATGATCAAGATGATAATACTTTAATCAGTTCAGTTAGATTCAAATTGACTGGTCTTTAATCTTTTAGGTAATTCTCAATTTGATTTTGTATCTTAAAAGTCACATAATTTATTTTTACTGCATTAAAAAGAGGTGTTTTCATGACAAAATTATTAGAATTTGCCAATAAAAAATTTGCGTACCATTAAATTATTATTTTTATAATCAACGAATTATATTTGTTTTATTGAAGTTACATGCACTTATAATACACGCTCTCATGCACCAGTAAAAAAATTCCCTAACAACCCCCAATAAAGGTGCAAATGCTAATTAAAAATCGGGCTATTTAAAACTTTTTAAGTACTGAGAAATACGTGACTATTAGATCTTCAATCAGAATAATTTTTCATCATCAAGATTCAAGACATCAAAAAGACTTTCATGTTTATGTTAACATTGTCTAACTTACCACTAATGAGTCAGCATTTTTTTTTATATTGTCCAGGAGTCGACGGCCCTTTGACCTTTATACTCCTATATCTTGAGGTATGCACATTGTTCCCATACCCATACATACGCAAGGAATCATCGCTTCGTGGAAGTTACCAAGATTACAAGAAAGTGATCATTTGTACTTGTCACATATGCTATTCATGTCCATTTCGTTAATGGTAAATATTTGAATCAATTTTAAAGGTGAAGAGTAGAAGTGGATTATCCAGAAATTTTGAAACTAATCTAGCCATATAGATACAAAGAACAGATATAATATAAAAAGGATGTATAAAATTAAATGAAGTGTGACAGAGCAGTGTTCATAGGATTCTATTTTGGAGAAATCTGAGTTGAAGAGTGAAGAGTGAAGAGTGAAGAATGAGTCACCTCAGTTCATTTTTGGCATTCACGGGCTCTTCTTTTTCACATGTTTTTGAGCCATGATTCTTGAGACTCCCCTCTTCAGCTTTATCCCATGTTTATGCTTCCTTCTCTCTCTCTTTCTCTCTCTTGGGAGTTTGAATTGGAATGCAATCTCCTCCTCAAATCTCATCCATCCACAGCCAAAGCCAAGAAACACATGTTAGTGTTACCCACATCTAATTAAAATGGTCCCAAAAATGCCCACTGCCAAAACCAGTGTCATATCATAACTCTGATAAAAGCAAGTCAAATATCAGTAAAAAAGAGTGCTCTGGATCTAGTTTCACTAGTTGCAAACAACATTATGCTATCTTTATGATTCTAAGCTCCAAATGAAGGTGAGGCCAAAAGTTTATCCACTAGATTATTGTTAAATCTTCCACTGAAACTCCTTTGCAACATCATGATGGTAGCTGAACTCTAATGCAAATTTGATGCAGCCAACAGTCAGTAATATTTGAGAGACTTGATTTTGAGATTCAGTGGCTGTTCACTCAGAAAAAGGGTAGTAATGGAATAAAGAAGGGAAGAATAAAGAGTTCCCAGCCAGCACATCCATCTAAGGTCCTAGACTAGGAACCATAATCCTTAATATAGAAGACATTGAATAGATAACTGATCAAAATTTCATTTCTTTAAGCAAGAAAAAGCTATGGCGGAATCCAAGGTAAAGTAGATCCAATCCAACTAGAAAAAACTAGTAGACTTAAATTAGGACTTACAGATGCAAATATGATTACAGAAATTGGAATTCCATGGCATCAAGGACTTCTTGTGCAGCTACAATCAGGCTTCAAAATAAAATTAAGGCTGGGTTCATAATTAAAAGGAAATGAACAGTGATTGAGGCTTCTTAATTACTAAAAAAAGTATATATTCCAGCTTCTTAATCCATCCTACTTTTGTTTGTTATATATATATATATTATTTCTTTTCATGTAATGTGTACGAGTCGAGAATTATATTTGGTTATAAAGAAACACTTTTTGATTTGCTTCCAGAGCAGATCTCATCAACAATATAAAACTGTAAATAATTATGGAAAACTGACCGGAATGACAGTATTTCTTTCATTTAAACTTTGGACTTCTACACAAGTTCCTCCATTTATCTTTAAGATCTATTGATGTACGACCCTTCAGAAATACAGTACTACCAAACTCCAAAATCTTTTTCCAAGGTATGGTTGGACTTCTATCAACAGAACTAGAGAATTTTCGAACTCCCTCCTGCAGAAATACAAGTAAATCTTAAATAAGTATAATGACATGCACTGAACGTAAAATCCAACAGCAAAAAGAACAGAGAAAAAAAAAAGGACAGAGAATACCAGTGAACAGCTTTACTTACTAATTCTTATGAAAAAGCTAAAGCAAGTAACAAAAATAAAATTTTTGATTTATGTGACACAAAGGTAAAATTATGTAGTCAGTAATGATCAAAACCATGATAAGCAAAAGTTTGAGACAATTTTTTACCATACCACCTTTATTTCTATTAAATTAAAAGATAGAAAAAGACTACCCTTAGTGTCTCCTCCTCCTCAGCTGTCCAAGGTAGTTTCTTCCGTCTTGATTGAGGAGTCTCCGGACATGTACTGCACAGAAAACAAGGTGTAGTATCAGAGTTTTTTAGAGCGCAAGGCATAAGTGCAAATAAAAGCTGTCTTTTTTGTGAGGCACACAATAGAAATATACAGGTAAATTTTTTTCTATATATAAATAATTAATGAAAAATTTAAGAAATTACAAGTTTTATAAGAGATTATTTAGAGAAAAGAGGATTTTGAAGGATGTTTTTAATTTCTTTAAAGGAAATTTTAAAATCACTGTCCAGAATCACTCAACAAATATCCCACTACTTTATTATGGATCCTAGTATTCTGGTTTAATACAAGTATTCTAAACTAAAATACATAGTTATCCCAAACCAAAACAGGAATGAAGGATAATAGACTAAATAGAAATAGTAAAGGTGCGTTTGGTTGGTAATCGGAAAACAGAAATTTGAAAACAAGGAATTCAATGAAAACCAGAGTTGTATTCTTTGTTTTCAGATATGTGTTTTGATAGCAGATTTTGTAATTGAATCTCAATTTAAAAAACTATTCAATGTGTGATTAGTAATATATTTGTAAAGTAGAAGTAGTTACAAACTAAATATTTAGTTTAATCTAAACTTATATTAATTAATTTATTAACATTTTTTTATGAATTTTGTATAATTATTATTTTACAAGGTTATATAATTTAGAATATATTATATTTTACATGTTTTAATTTTAACAAAGTTTATAATATGAAGGAATATATTTATCAAAGTATTTATCATTTTTAATGTAATTCTGCATCTTAAAAATTTCAAATTCTGAATCTGAAAACACTGAAAACATAAAAAGGTCGTTTTCAGAATTTCTACTATTTGGATTACGGAATCCAAAAACAGTTTTCAAAAACAAATCTCCAAAATCCTGCCAAATGCTTATTCATTGAATCCATTTGATTCAGTGAATCTGAAATCAAAAAACAGAATCCAAGTTTCCAATCAAACAGACCCTAACTAACTATAGAAGTATGAAGAAACTTACCGATGATATTCCTGTCGAAATCTGATGGAGTATCTAGAAATGATAGACTCATCATTCTCATCATCAGAAGATTTTTCTCCTTCAATGTTAATTGCATAAACAGGTTCCTCGTCGTTGTCATCAGTTTGGTACCGTAAACCTTCTTGCTTGGTCACTGCTTCAACTGGCCCTTGATCTTCGTGGATAAATTCATAAATGTCATATTGCTCTGTGGCTTTTAGACCATCTTCCAATTCTGCTACATTGCCTTGACACTCTTGGTCCACCAATTCTTCTACTGTATTGCCTTGCCACTCTTGGTCCACCAATTCTTCTACTGTATTGCCTTGCCACTCTTGGTCCACCAA